>VCJN01001732.1:0-89084 GCA_006384855.1 Tetraselmis striata | reverse complement strand
GGCCAGGGCAGGATGGGATCACTGCAGAGGCTTTAAAATTGGCGATATACGCCCCGAATAGCCATTTTGGCAAGGCATTGCTGGCCTTAATTAACGGGATATGGACTAAGAACTATATCCCCCATCAGTGGCGTAGCTCGGCCATAGTATCGGTGCCCAAGAAAGGCGACGCGACCGTTATGGACAATCATAGGGGTATTTCGATATTGGGTGCCGCTATGAAACTCCTTATGACCGTCATTTCCCAATGCTTGCAAGACGTCTGTCAAGCTAAAGGGATAATCCGCCGTTGGCAAGCGGGTTTTATGCGGAATGAGGAGGGCCCCATGCAAGTCGCCAGCTTGTTCGATATCGCGGCTCGTCGCCAAGCGGCAGGTCTACCCACGTACGCGGGTTTTATTGACTTTAGGAAGGCATATGACACCGTACCTCATGAGCTTTTATTCCTAAAACTACATACAAGCCATAGGAGTTGCGGGTCATATGCTTGCCTTCATTAAAACTTTATACGGGGATAGTATGGTACAAGTCAAGACAGGGGTGGCCCCGGGAACACTATCAGACCCCATACCCATAGAGCGTGGCCTCCGACAGGGATGCCCCGCTTCCCCCATCCTATTTAACATATTTATTAACGATATATTCGATGGGGTAGAACATCTAGGGTGTGATGTACCAGGGTGCACTGACACATTAGCGGCAAGGAAACCAAAACGGGTGCCAGGTCAGTTATACGCGGACGACGCTGTTGGTATCACAGGCTCGTTCGACAACCTGCATGCCATGTTCGCCCACTTCTCGCAGTGGGCGGAGGACCATTTTATGGGGTTTGGGGTACTTAAGTGTGGGGTGATGGCATAGGCCGATATTCCGACGAGACCGCGTTACGCGAACAAGCTGCCCGATGGCAGCTTCGGGGGGAACGGGTACCGGTTGTAAATGAATATAGGTACTTGGGTACGGTCATTAAGTCGGATTTAGGTATGCAACACATAGTAGACGACCGGGTTAAGAAGGGTAAACGTGCTATTGAGGCGCTCGATTCGGTATTAGTCGGTGGACGGGACATAATTCCTATTAATGTGCGTGTGTCGGTTTTTAAAACCTGTGTACTGCCGGTTTTAACTTATGGGTGTGAAGTATGGGGCATGGATAAAACTAGCGGCGCAAATAAATTACAAACCGTACTCAATCAGTGCTTGCGTTGCCTCATTGGGGTAGGTAAAAACTCCCCTGGGGTGGCCACTGCACCGATGATGCGGGAATTGGATATTGCGCCCATAGAGGCTACGGCCGCTGCGGCACGGGCTCGGGCGTTCCTTAAAGCATCCGACTTGAATACATGTATAACCCATTTAGTAGATCAGCCAAGTCGGGCGCGCCCTAACACGTGGACGTCGGGGACTGTGCGGTGGTTAGATCGACTAGCTAGGGCGAACGTAGGGCTAGTTGAGGGGGCGCACCTTCCACTTGAGTGGAGGTCACTAGCCGCACGCGATGCCGCTAAACTAGTAAAGGCATCGGTGTGGGCGCGTTACGAATCGTCGGCATCGTTAGCACGCAATAACACCTGGGGTATATATGTCCAGGCGTCCTATGCGTCAAACCCGTTGCCACAGTACGGTGTGGGTGTCCCCGCGGGGGTTGTGGCCGGGTTGCACATTATGAAACAATTACGCACCCGAGTATTTCCCACTGCCCGCCGATTGGCCCGGATTCATGCCATGCCTGAGCGGTTGCTTGAACACTGCCCTGCATGTGGCGGAGGTGAATCTGAGACTATCGAACATATGTTGGTGGAGTGCCCGCGGTGGGGGTATCACCGCCATAATTTTGGGTTGTTAGTTCCGGAGTTCAGGGATTTTATTAGTAGTCAGGTTGGTGCGTCAACACCTGAGGACTTAACTGCCTTTATTTTGGGCGGGGTCCCCCCCTCCCTTCACGGCGCCCTGGATTTTACAGGGAATGGGAAATTTTTCCAGCTATGGCGTCGGGCCCTCCCTCACATTGCCTTTTTTGTTGCACATGTATCGCACTCCCGAAATGCTTTGCTCCGCGGGTTGGGGCTTGCCCCAACTCGCATTACTCGAATGGGCCGACGCCCAAACGGGTAGGGCGGACCTTTCGTGGTCAGTGCCGGGTATTTTGATGGCAGTGTTTTAGACGGTGATCCAACAGTGTTGGAAATTCCGTCACTGGCCTCCCATTAGTCTTGCGAAATGCTTCGGCAATTTGCTTGATGACTATAACGGAGCGTCGCCTACCCAGGGCTTTCCGTAACTGGATTGCTGCCTAAACGGCCGTCGTAGAGACGCTGCAAGGGTTTCACTGTTGCCAGTCCTGTCCCGGGGGCGAAAAAAAAAAGTACCAGTCCATTAATACCAGCAGGGAGTAGCGAGTACCAGTACCAATACCAGCAGCGAGTAGCGAGTACCAGTACCAGCAGCGAGCGTTCGCATGCACAACAAACTACATTAAAATTCGAGCATTATTTAAGACACCCCGATTTTCCGTTCTGCGCGGCCCCGCACGCGTACATCGCCGCGCCGCGCCGCGTCCGGTTTCAGTTCGCATCTCACAACACCACCTACCCCACTGTCACCAGCTCTTCCAGGCGCGGAACCCAGCAGATGAGGCCCAAACCCGGTAGACACGCTCCTCACACATGTTTGACTGCACACTGGGGTTGGCCGGCCGTATGTTTGGGTGTTGACTCGCTCATCGGCCGTCGCGCGCGCGGTACCCGCCTCGGCGGGGGGGCGTAAATCGTTTTTATCCCACTCACTCACAACGAAACCCGTTGGGGGATGCGAAGGAGATCTCCTCACCTCCCCGGAAGGTCTCACGAGTTTGTTGTATCGGCAACATATACATGTTAGTGAGGTCGTCATGTTCTTGCTTTTTGAGTTACCGTCCTGTAACGTCCGCGATGTGTGTTCTTGTAGGGCACCCTGGAGGGTGGGTGAGTCATGGCGTGCCCGATGTGCGCGTTTTTGGGCGCGCGGGCCGATAATGCGCAAGCCACTGGCGAGTGCAATGAGTGCGGTCACAGCCTCCACGCACAACTGGCGGTCACAGGGAACCTCGGCCGCGGTCCCTTCGTCACCCAGGTCGAGAGGCGGCTTCGGAAGTGCCGAGTTGGGACGAACTGGTTGACAAGCTTGGCTGGCCTGGCCATCGAGCAGCTTCGGACCTGGGACGGCTTCTCGGACTGGCACAAGGTGGACGAGCAACACAGCAACAGCAAGAGCGTTCGGGACTTCCTCATCACGGACCTCCTGCTCATCACGAAGATAGCTTACCTTCATGGTATCCCCAAGAGCGCTAGACACAAGTATATGGGGTTCGGGACCGTGGTGGCAGACACCCAGAGCATAGCCATCCTGCTCAACCCTCTTTTCATTTCTCACACGTAAGGAGGCTGTGCCCATCACCATGCTGGCGTGCAATGTATTTTTGGCCGACTGTTGCGACTGACGGATGCCGCCTATGTGATGCCCTCCCAGGACTGATTACTTCCCAGACAGGGAAAAGTATGAAAGCCACAGAGGAGGAGAGGACAGCGGGCACTTCAAGGTAGAGAAGGCGATGCTCCGGTTCAATGTGGGATCGCTTAATTATGTAAGGTCAATGCACCCTATGCAGGAGATTCATGTGCCAGATAAATGGCTAGACATAGATAACTTTGCGGTGTCATGTGTTGTCAGCATGGAGCGAGAGGCACAGGGCGGGTGCGGGCAGGTAGGGGGGGGGTACCTTGCAGCCAGGGCATCGATATGGTTCAGTGATGCCCCACTTCGCCCCATAAGCATGCGCACACATGTTTATGCGCAGATTAGATCTGCGCCTGGGTTTTGTCTCGGTTGTGAACTGGCACCGTAGAAATGATAGCTGGTGCTTCATGATCTCACACCAGACACACGGGTAGTTGCTCGCAGACCCGGCCAGCCCAAAGAACTCGGTTAGAAAGGCCAGGTCGCCGCCCAAGTAGAAGCAGATGGATATCAGACCAAACTTAGTCTGCAGGCCGTCCCTTTGCAGCCGCTCAAGGGTATGTTTCACTGTCTCCTTCACCTTGGGCTCATTGGGATCCCCAGGGGCGTATGCAGGCACCGCATTCAGCATCTTGTCGATCAGGTGATAGCTGTCCTTGCCACCGTACAACATCGTCAACATGTTGTTGTCATGGCTGTTGATGGCGTCGCCTGCCCTTGGCCCGACCCCACGATGCCGGTACTTCATGCACAACGGCTTCAGCACCATGGCAGAGTAGCTGCGCAGGATCTTGTTGGAGGGGCGCTTCCTCCAGTTGGCTGAATCCAACCCCTTAACCACTGACATTTTTGTTGGTCTTTCGGCAGGGGGGCACTCCTCCAAGATGTCCTCCACTCTTTCCCTCAGCACTATCTCTGGGCTGGCCACAGCTCCATGACCCTCACAGATTGAGGCCATGCCATAGCTGCCATAGCTGGGCTAGTCAACTTGTCTTTCATGGCGTCTCTGGCAGCTAGCTTTGGTGCATACACATTGAAACCAAGATGCAGCGGCAACCGTCGCTCCAGCACAGGACAATACCATTTACATAAGTTGTTTATGATAGCCTGATAGCCCTCCATGTCCAACTTGCCATGGACAAATAGGGCACAACATGTATCTGTGGTCCAGTGCTGCTTCAACCGAGTGATGACTGTGAGGGCAGCCTTCCGCCTGATGTCGTGCTCCTCCACGATGTACTCCAGGACCTCCAGGTGCGCAGCCACATAGGCCACCACCGCCAGAGGAGCCACTTTCCCACCGCTGCCGCCCTCGAAGCGCTCGTCCATGAACTCCTCCATATCACTTTTGTAAAGTGGTGCGAGTCTGGTGCGGGCTGACATGTCCTCGTCGTCTCGTGGCCCACTGCGCTTGCGGTTACGAGTTTGAATTTCTGCCTCGTCGACATCTTATTCGCTGCTGCCCACTGCTGTCGTCGTCAGCGCCTCTAGCTGGCGCTCCAGCGCGTGCTGTGTGTCCAAAGTCTGCCGCCGCTGCTTCCTCATAGCATCTTTCAGGGAGGTGGTCTCCTCGACCAGCCGCGCCACCTCCAGCCTGGTGTTGTCCAAGTCTTTTGTCTTCTTAGTGAGTAGACCTTTGGCGGCATCGAGCTGATCAGCGATGGTCTCGTAGGTAGATTTGTTGGCAGTCCGAACAGCAGGCAGCCTCCGAGTGCTGGCCGTCTGAGGACAAGGCCGCCTCGAAGTGTTCTTGGTGAACGGCATGGCTTGGCTGCGTGAAAGTGCCGGCTGGGGCTAGTGCTGTGAGCTGAGTGAGTGTGACGGTTGTGCCGACCCGGAAAAAAAAAGCGGCGGGAGGCCTTCGCGCCATCGCGCCATCCGACGAACCGGCACCACGGCACACGGCCCAGGGCCTCGGCACAACCTGCAGGACCCTTAAGGGCAGCCTGCTAACCTAGTTCGAGACGTTTTGGGGCCCAGGGCTGCCCGGGGGAGGGCTGGGCAGCAGGCCTTCCTGGGCGCACGCCAGCGCGCTTAAACATGCTAAATGTTTTAATTTAGTTTGCTGTGTGGCCAGCGCTTTGAAGTGCCAGAGTTTTTTTTCCATTACCAGCAGCGAGTAGCGAGTACCGGTACTCATAGCCTCCCAACCGTGAGATCGTAATCGGACGGCTGTGTAATTAAGGACCGTGGGTGGGTGGGCGGGCGGGTGGATTATAGTACTTAGTAGTACTTGCCAGTAGATAAGTGCTTTAGTCATGCCCCTATAGGCCCCATCCGCTGCACTATACGGGTACCCGTACGGCAATAAAGCTCACCGCCGAAAAATCGACGCTTCGCTGGATTACACGTTTTCCCGTCTTCGATCCTATAATATTGATTCAAAATAAATGTTAGGTTCGTCAAAAGTTTCATGGTTGCGGTGTTAAGCAATGTTGGCCTCAAAACCCTTGTTTTCAGGGGACCAGACACACGCCACAAAATAATCTAAGTGCCGACGCCTTGTCCCCGGGCTAGCATGGATGGGTCAACGTGATGATCACAGATACAACTTGGTATTGATGATGACCACGGAAATAACTTGGTACTGTATTGCCAAGTAACGTGGGCCGCGCTGTGGTGTTAGTATGGCTAACTAAGTCTGTAATAGAAATGGCCTATCATCCTTTGAAACCATAACATTGCCAATGCTATTTTCATGTATGATCAAAGCCAGCATGCAGCAAAACGTGGATGATAATAAAAGCAATGCAAGAGTAAAGTTCCATAACATAGACAAGCTCCGAAACCATCATGTTTGTCATGCAGCTGAAAGGCATGAAGTGAGGACATGAATAATATGCAGATGATTGCTCCGAAACCAATTGCGGTGACACATTGTTACACATGTATTCATGGCCGGCTCTCAATTGGAAAGTAGGCGCGGCCGCCCAAGTGCCTACGCGCACACATGAGGCCGCTTGCGGCAAAAAGCCTGCGGCTTAATCACCCAGCGCATCATCATCAGCATCGCTGGAAGCATCATCATCGACATCATCATCACACTCCGAATCCGCCGCCTCGGAGGAGGAGTGGCCACCCTCCTCCTCCTCCTCCTCCTCCTCCTCGGTTTCCTCCTCATAATCATCATATTCATCCTCCTCCCCCTCCCCCTCCTCCTCCTCCTCCTCCTCCCCCTCCTCCTCCTCCTCCTCCTCATCATCCTCGCCAACGGGATTGGCGACATCCTCACTGGCCTCGGCTTGCTCGTTCTCCTCAGTGGCGTGGCCATCATCTTGCCCCGCAGCAATACTCTTGCCCACGTGTGCCAGCGAAGAGAGTTCTTGCGCCAGAGGCTCTTCAGCCTCCTCCTCCTCCTCGCCATCCTCAGCATCACCGCCAGCTTTCCTCGGAAAAGTTCCGAGTTTGCGATCCTCCAGCGCGTCGGCTTCATCTTTGCTCAGAGCCAACCACTCTTTGATCCTCGTCACGGCGCCTTCGTGCTGGGTGTCGTCTTTCTCCACCAAGATGACGGAGTCGGGGGTTTGAATGCGGGCCTTGCGGCTAATAGCCAGGTCTTGCATTCTGACGATGGAAGCAAGCTGCGAAAAATCACATGCACAAAGTCACCGGACGGCCACACTATTTTGATGACAGAAAATATAAATTTTGGTTGTTCACTTTTGGTTGTATTACTTGTAATATATACATTGATGCCGGGGCCACGGATCACTTACCGTTGTAGTGCCTGTGCCGCAAGTCACATCCAAAATGAGACTTCCCGGTTCCGTGGCAAAGTCTAGGATCCTCCGAATGAGCGCAATTGGTTTTTGCGCGCTGTTGGTGGGCTTGCTCACATCGGTTGACTCCAGCCGGAACATGTTAGAGGATGGTATGCGGGCGCAATCGGGGTTGGTAGTGTACCGCTCGGGCTCAGTGGGATCCTTGAAGATGTCCAGTTGGTGGCCGGGTGGCCAACACATCAAGAAGATCTCACCGTCGGATGTGAAACGGTCACCGGCGCAGTTCCCGCGATTCTTGCTCCAATAGAACACCTCAAATTGCATGTCGCGCTCGGAGATGGCGGCCATGGCATGGGGAAGTGCCTGGTCCGTAAGGAACTAGATGAACTTGCAATTCTGCACGCCATCGTTGCAATGATCCACCAAGCTCAGTGTGTTCTTGAATTCCGAAGTCCATGCCACATCCCAGGGGCCCAACTTGAGCCCGTAGTTGCTGTCTGCGATGAGAAGAGATACGGGCTTCGCTGTGGATGCCACCAACTGCTTGATGTTGTCCCTGTGATTGTCGAAATCACCCTTGATGATAATGTGCATGTAAACAAAAAACAATTCTCTCTTATTTTAGTGACCGCGTTGCGGTTGCCTGCATGACACCGCCAGCCGTGGGGAGGGGGGGGGGGGGGGGGCTACTTTGAAATGAGATCACGCTGATGATGAATCAAATTCCATTGCTGGGCATCTTTTGTCAACGGCGCAGCCTGAGCGCGCTTGCTGAAATAGCCGCTCTTGACTTTCCTAATCCAATCGTGCCACTTCAGGAAGAGTTTTTGCCGGACCGGAGTGAGCTGGCGTTGTTGCCTCGCAGCGGTGTACGTTGTTGTAGCAAAGAAAGTCCTCATGGACGACTCCCATTGAAGAGGGTCCTTAGGCGGTGTCCTGCATATGCGAGTGTGTGAAGAGATACTACCTTAATTAGCTAAAGCAATGTCAAATGCGAATTTCTATATCAAGCCCCGCCGGAATTTGGGGAAAATACGCACCACTTCACTGCCGGATTGGGCTGTAGATACGCCTGGATTTGATCCTCCTTCGACCGGATTACCGGGTGGAGCAGGATAGCAAATCCTTGAGCATCGGAGTTCTCAAGGTCCGAGGAAATTGCTTTGGTCCAGGTTCCGGTCTAGCGCACAAAGGTATCCCAATCCGCGTCTGGATTGTAGACACGCACAATAAACCTTTGTTTGCGATAGACAAAGCGCCAATACAGCTACGAGGTACGGTTATTTCCTTTGCGCAACCTACCGAATTCATGGCCATAGTGGGTGAGGACGACCCCCCTGAGATACTCCACGTTCTTCAGGTGAGTAATGGCGGGAGTGCAAGTGCTGCCGTTTGGGAACACCGACAGGTTGTCGCTGGGATTCATCAGCCGGTCGACGACCTGCCGAATCTGAGCATCACATGACAAGGTTTCTTCAGTAATGATGCATACCATGGTTGAGGCAGATGGGATGTATGAATATGAGAATGGCACGACTTACCTCTGGATATCCCCACCGTGCATGTGATGTAGCAGTAAGCTCCTTCAGGACTTGCTCGGGGAAATGCGGCTTGAGGGATTGATCAGCTTCCTCCGAGTCTGGGGGGTAGCAATCGATGCCAGCCTGCAATGCCAACTTCTTGGTGAAGTGCATGTAGCCCCTATCAAGACACCTAGACTTGAAGATCTTGTTGCACTCCCTGATGAGGAAGGCATCCTTTTTGTGAGCTGGCTTGGTGGCAGACTTATTTTTCAATCCATCGAGCAGCTTGAGAATAGAGCCTTGCTCCGGCATTTCCAGACTTCCGCTTTGAAACGCTTCCATGAGCTCCTCGACTGCCTTCCAAATGTCATACTTCCTCATGACAGTAGCCTTGAAAAGAGCAGCGTGAGATGGCGGACCCAATTGACCCTGAGAAGTAGATAATGCCAACTGTTAGGATATACAAATGTATTTGTTGTCTTTTAACATACCTAATCCAACGTGGCCCGATGTCCCCATCCACAGCATGGACGCATGCTTCCATCCACAGCATGGACGCATGCTTCCATCCACAGCATGGACGCATGCGTCCATCCCCAGCATGGACGCATGCTTCCATCCCCAGCATGGACGCATGCGTCCATCCACAGCATGGACGCATGTGTCCATCCACAGCATGGACGCATGAGTCCATACACAGCATGGACACACGCGAAGATGTTCTTCATGTATGACACAGTGACTTGTGAGATGTTACCTAATCTACAGTATAAATCCATGCCAAACATAAACTAAAACCTAAATAAATAATTATGTAGAGTCGATAACATATGCTCATATGTTTCCAGATATAAATGTAATTTTAGAAGTTATATGTACTGACTGACACATATCTTCATACGTTTGGGGAGGGGCACTCACGTTTTCTGGATTCCGCACAAGAGCGAATCCGCAACTCTTCCATAGGTAGCTGAACCTCGAGTACTTCTCCTTCATGACCGGATCCGTGACCAGATCGTCCTTGCTCTCGCTATTCCAGCGCTTGTAGGAGAACTCTCCTTCGTCACACTCACCCTCGAGTCGCTTGTCATCAATCTCGCGCAGCATCTCGTATTCTTTGCGAAGAAGGCGGAAGTTGTCAAGCTGGGTGTTGACTGTGGTGTTGGCATTGGTGACATTTTGGCGATTGCCGATGTATCTCGCAACCTGCTCATTCAATGCGCAGAGAACGAGGCACTCCCACTTGGATAGCTCCTGCTTGATGGCTTCGATCTCGGTTCGGGAAATCACGAGCTTTGAAGCCGCCCTTCGGTGATTACCGACGATGACATAGAAGCTGAATTCCTGATTCATCCTTCCGATCCACTCCTGTCATGTGTAAATAAAAACTTTGTTAGCAAAAATTGTTTGAGATGGCAAAACGTTGGGAAACTTTGCAGCAATTGTGATCGAGAATTTCGGGTTGAACCAATCAACAATAGCCGGGGTAATCATACCTTGGACCCGAAATCATCTGTATTCAACATCTGGCCAACCTCCTTTGGCTTCAAGGTCTTATAACTCGTCTTGTTTGTCACCAGAACAATAAACTTGCCCTGGGAATGATCCTTGCCGTTGGCCTGTGCACGTTGTCGATTTTTAGATTGAGAGCTCAATAACCGGTTTGCCGTATTCGTATTTCCAGCTTTAATCCAAATTTGCAATACGGCGTTAGGGTGGCTTATTTACCTCGAACTCAGAAGCCAGGTCGTGGACATGAGGCATGTGGAGCGTACGCGCGGCGAGATCGTCTGTTGGAGGAGAAAGGACTTCGATTGGTAGCTCGAAAGTCCCAGCCGGCCCAGAGCCACCCGGCACCTGAGTGGAGAACAAGAATCAGTTACATAGAAATTACGTTAACAGCACACAAGACATCAACGAATAAGATAGTTGAAAATTGCATGAGCGATGAATGGGCCGATCGCGCACCCTGGCGTTCAGTGTCACGAGGCTTAAAATCTTGACCCCGGAGCTCGGATCGACAAGATGTTGCGATCCATGCGTTGCAAACATGCCAAGGTAACCATTCAGGAAGATGTTGAAGAGGTTTGTCTTGGCGTTCTTCCTCATGAAAGGGACTTTTTTCTTCGCGTGTATGTTCACAGCTTTTGAAGTCAGGACGTCCCGAATGGTGTCTCTTGCGTACCCGGGGTTGAAAAGCCACGCAGGGATGTAGCCCCAGATACTCGATAATATCGAAGCGGGGGTTGGGTTCATGGATTTCGGAACCATGCCAGAGATGGCGAAGACACCCTCCGTTGATTCACCGCAATCCTTCTTGAATCTGAACAACAGACTATCTGTCCCGCTTATCTCGACTGATGCAACATCACCAAGCTAGATGGGGGAATAACATGGATATGCTCCCCTTGGACCGGCAAAAGTGCCGGCTTTGTCACATCTCTCCTCCTTGTATGCGAAGATAGTCATAATTAGTAAAATGAATAATAAAATGAAGATTATATGCATGACATAATTATATCATAAAATAAACTTTTGTCCAACATAGACACTGGTAACCCTGTACAGGATTGACGCATGCGTCCATCCACAGCATGGACGCATGGGCCCAGCCACACCTGGCCGCATGAGTCTTTCCATGGGATCGCAATAATCCGTTCAAGTAATTACTTGTACACATGTGTAACACAGCAAAGAAATCTACCTACGCGAAACATAAATATATCGGCAATAAATGTGTTAATTTAGTTGCACATTTCAGTAAGTGCAAAACGTGTATATATGCAATATGTGTGAAATGTACGGGACTCACCCATGAATATATATTCGATGGTTAAAGGGCATGTGAAAGCTGTGATAAGTTACCTTCATACAAGAACACTTGAATAGTGCCGTTGTCAATGTACTTCAAGCACCAGTCGTGGTTTGGCTTTGAAGGAGTCCAGTCAAGTGGGCGCATGTACTTCACTAGAGCAAGAGCGGTTGACATCCTGAAAGAATGCAAGAAATAGCTTAGTAGATGGAGGAACTTTCAATAAAAATGGAATCTAAACATGATTTAATTAGCACGAAATAATGTGGCTTGAGTGGTTACCTGAGCTCTGGTGTGTTTGTACCCTGCTTGGATGGTACGGTCTTTGCCTTTGATGTAGCCTTTGCCGGCTGTTTCTTCGCCGCGGTCTTTGAGAGCCTATGACAACCAACAACGCTGTTGTAAGTGAATGAATCGATGAATCCATGCGCATCAAGATTCATTCGAAGAATTAACTTCAATGACAATTCAAACGTACCTGTCGACTTGAGCCGCGGCTAATGCACCATCTGTCGCCCTCCCTTGCGACGACTCACCGAGTGCCCTGCCTGCAATTCAAACACAAAGCAGCACATACTTATTAGGTGTGTTGTCTATTGTATTAGCAATTTTTATGTTTGATGTCACCCTTCTACTTACGTTGCAGTTGATGGAGCGGCGGCCGGCGCTGCCTTCGAGCCGCCTGCGGCAGCCTCTTTTGGAGTTTTTGGCACGGCAGAAGACCTGGAAAATGCATCCGTGTATAAGTGTCAGAAGGATAACTCATTGCCGCGCATGCTTTGATTGACACCGACTCGGACAATAAAAATGACTATGAAGCATTCCTTAACGGCATATATATAGGGACTTACCCCACGGGAGCCCGGGCAGATGACTTGTTCGTAGCCTTCTTCTTTGCCGTCTTCGGCTCTTCGGCCGGTAACTTTGAGGCTTGCTTTGCGGCTTTAGACTTCTTGGGGGACTTTGAAGGCCTACGTGACACAGAGCAGCATTTTAGCCACAGAGTGATTTACTGTATAATTATGAGCCGGTAGTGTCCAACGACTCAGTCACCGAGTGCCCGGCAATTTAAACACAAAGTAGCACATACTTATTAGGTGACTGTGTTGTCTATTGTACTAGCCATTTGTATGTATGTCGATGTCACCCTTCTACTTACGTTGCAGTTGATGGGGCGGCGGCCGGCGCTGCCTTCGAGCCGCCTGCGGCAGCCTCTTTTGGAGTTTTTGGCACGGCAGAAGACCTGGAAAATGCATCCGTGTATAAGTGTCAGAAGGATAACTCATTGCCGCGCATGCTTTGATTGACACCGACTCGGACAATAAAAATGACTATGAAGCATTCCTCAACGGCATATATATAGGGACTTACCCCACGGGAGCCCGGGCAGATGACTTGTTCGTAGCCTTCTTCTTTGCCGTCTTCGGCTCTTCGGCCGGTAACTTTGAGGCTTGCTTTGCGGCTTTAGACTTCTTGGGGGACTTTGAAGGCCTACGTGACACAGAGCAGCATTTTAGCCACAGAGTGATTTACTGTATAATTATGAGCCGGTAGTGTCCAACGACTCAGTCACCGAGTGCCCGGCAATTTAAACACAAAGTAGCACATACTTATTAGGTGACTGTGTTGTCTATTGTACTAGCCATTTGTATGTATGTCGATGTCACCCTTCTACTTACGTTGCAGTTGATGGGGCGGCGGCCGGCGCTGCCTTCGAGCCGCTTGCGGCAGCCTCTTTTGGAGTTTTTGGCACGGCAGAAGACCTGGAAAATGCATCCGTGTATAAGTGTCAGAAGGATAACTCATTGCCGCGCGTGCTTTGATTGACACCGACTCGGACAATAAAAATGACTATGAAGCATTCCTTAACGGCATATATATAGGGACTTACCCCACGGGAGCCCGGGCAGATGACTTGTTCGTAGCCTTCTTCTTTGCCGTCTTCGGCTCTTCGGCCGGTAACTTTGAGGCTTGCTTTGCGGCTTTAGACTTCTTGGGGGACTTTGAAGGCCTACATGACACAGAGCGGCATTTTAGCCACATAGTGATTTACTGTATATGAGCCGGTGGTGTAAGTTATCAAGGTGTTATCAACCCGAGCAGGTAGTCCTCCCGAATGGAGCAAGCAATCATACCCGGCTGCGGCATGAGTTGGAGTCGCCTTTTTGGCCTTCTCCGCGGGCTTCTCGGCAACCCTATCATAAGCGCATAGCATTGTATTAGAGGGCCAGCCAGTCATATGAACATTAAAAAACTGCTTTGCTATTAAAAGACAAGTGATAATTAGAAGTAGAACAGAGTTAGTAATGGACAGGTCAAGGCCCGTGGTCGAAGGCCGGTACTTACGGTGGCGGCGAGTCTCCTGCGATGAATCAAAGCTGCCAAAAATGAAGCAGCTCGGCATGTGTAGGCTTCTCTGGAACAACCTCGCACGGCTTTGGCACCTCCCTGAGTGTCATGCGGAGATATAAGTACGATCTCATCTTTGAAACGATGAAAGCAATTACGCGACTCACGGCATATAAATCAAACGATTGTTAAGTTAGTCAGCGAGTGTCTCCTACATACCTCTGCCTTGCGAAACATGCCGCTTGGTACCTTGCGACGGCGACGATTTGGTCACTTTGTCCCCACACGGAGGTGATAACATCGAAAGGTGCCCCGGTGTCATTGAACTTCGTCATCGCACCACCCGATACTATTTCGATGAGCTCTTTGATATGGACACCGACCGTTGGCGTGCCGTAGATCGGTCGCATGTGTTCCCCATTAGAGTAGGTTAGAAGAAGACACTCGCCGATTTTCCTGTAGAGGCACCAACATCATGACTCAGTTTCTACTATTGCACGGTATAAAAGCATAGGTCGGAAGGCACGCGAAAATGTAAAATTAACGGGCAAATAATGGGCAGGCACTTACGGATCACAATCATCGCGACATGCGGGGCCCTCAACATCGCTTGCCTCCTTGCGGCACTTGCGGAGGAGAGTAGTGGCTTGAGGTTTTGACAAGCAGCCATCCTCGACTGCCGCGTCAACGTTCTCCCATTTGCCGTTTGTTATGTGACGCACGGCCCGTTTGACATTGTCGTGCAACAAGTGCGTCCCCATGAAGACGCCCGCGCAAGCGTATGGAAATTCTTGCTCGATATAGGGCGGGCCCGGGTCGCAGTATGCCTGGTTCCTATAGGAAATTTATGACATGGTTATCACACCTCAGTTATCACACCTAAGGGATATCGTGTCCCCGAATTGCAGGTGCATGCTGGCGGTACTTGGGGAGCACTTACCAGGGAATCTCACGGTGATGCGTTCCATACCGAACCGCCGGATTGTCTTTCCTACCCACTTTGAGGTGGGCATCGAAGTACGCTTCCCGGCCCTCCCTTTCATATAGCCTTTTGAACCGGGTTAGGAGTTTCATCCACCTGCAAACACAAATTTATCCCAATTATTCAGTAAGATTACGCCGGGAAAGGCACTTGGGCGAATGAATCCTGCTTAGATGGTAAGTAAGGAGGCACTCGAGAAAATCACTTACTCTTCAAGTTTGACGGTGTGTTCAACCTCAGGCGTACTGACTGTGGGTGAAGTTGCCTCTGTCGGTTGAGTTGCCGTTGGTGGCTCGGGTAGCTGTGTGTCGTGCTCGTCCTCATCCTCGGCTGTGTCAGCCCTCGCGGATCCCGGAATGGATTCCCTGCCGAATGGGTAGGTAGCCTTAGTTCCCAAATCGAAAGCAGCATATGGGAAATCAACAACCCGGCGAGAATGGTTAATATAAGAAAACATTGAGCGATTTCAACGACTAACATTGGCTTGGTCTTGCGCCGCTTATTGGTCCAGTCATAGGGAAGGTTATCGATGACATCTCTTCCCGCTTTACGCTTTGCGGCTCTCTCTTCGGCCGACAAATTTTTATCTCCCGGATCTCCTCGGGTAGGCCGTGAACGTGATGTGCCCTCCGCGGCCAACATTTTGGCGGAGAGATTTTCCCCTTTGCCCCCTTTCGATCTCGAGGCAGCCGCTCGGAGCGCCTCCAGGTCTGTGCTATCTGGAGACACGATGGGCTGGTCCAGAGCATGGTACATGACATAAGCATATTGACAAAATAGTAACAATAAAGCATGTCACACTCTTTCTAAAATTACAATATTGCTTCCAAGCTGTGACTGACCACATGGTCCACACTAAAAATAATGGGATATCATGCCTCAGAAACACCACACCAGAAGATGCTCCCGAAAAGTTTCATAATCGATCACCATATAAGGGCGTTTTGACTAGACAATTCGCCGACATGTAAATTTATCTAGAATTACGCTTATTTCTACAGAATTTGAACCTTAAATCGTTTTAATTGTCCCATAATTCAGTACTTGCAAAATCAGGTAAAACAGACACTTTCTTTCATTCACACAAACAAACGAGCTTAGGTAATCCATAGCTTTAGGTTGGTTTCCTTTGGAAGTATATCGATCCACAACACGGACGCTTGCTTCCATCCACAGCATGGAAGCATGTGTCCATCCACAGCATGGACGCATGCTTCCATGCACAGCATGGACGCATATGTTAAGCTAATGCATGGAATAATGCTTGTATACACAGGATTGATAAATGTATCCATGCTCAGCATGGACGCATGCTTCCATCCACAGCATGGAAGCATGTGTCCATCCACAGCATGGACACTTGCTCCCATCCACAGCATGGACACTAAAGCGACACAAGGGCTAAGGAAAATTATATTAAGAAAGGCACGATGGACGAGGCCTCTCTCACCTGTCGCGTTTCAGTTTCAGGTGGTTTCGTACTCCCGCTCTCACCAGGCTTTGTCTGCTGTTGCCCGGGGAAAGCTATCCTTGGCGAATTCCAGATCGCCGATATCCACGCACTCATAAGGCCGAGCGGCCGAGTGGCCGCCGCCTGCAGGCGCGCATCATCGCCATCGGCACATATCAGTCAGTAGAGATAAACGCGGGGACACAGAGAACCCGAGGTTGAGAGAGCAGGCTAGCGGCGCAGGACTCGACACTCAGTAACAGAGGTGGGCGGGGAGGGGCGAAGTGCGAAGTTGTGGGTCCATGGGCGTTACCTGGCGGTTGACCGGTAGGGGCGTGGGGCAGATGGGGTGACCTGGTCCAGCGCTTGACCTGCTCGGTCGCGAACCATACCGCAGCCAACCACAGTGTAGTTTCAGGCAAAGGAAATGGCAAGGCTCGGTATCGTGAAAGCGGTGGACCTATCTTTGCGGGCTCGACCATCAGTAACAGAGGTGGGCGGGGAGGGGCGAAGTGCGAAGTTGTGGGTCCATGGGCGTTACCTGGCGGTTGACCGGTAGGGGCGTGAAGCAGATGGGGTGACCTGAACCCGCGCTTGACTTGCTCGGTCGCGAACGATACCGCATCCAACCACAGGTTAGTTTCATTCAAAAGAAATGGCAAAGGCTCGGCATCGCGAAAGCGGCGGACCTGTCTGGGCGTGCTCGCAATGAAGTGGATGGTGGTGTTGTGGTTGTGGAGAAGTGAGTTATGAGCTCTCGTCAGCAGCCCTTGGTCAGCAGTTGGGTCCCGATGGCGGCGGCGGCGGCGGCGCCGCCACAGGGGTACAGCACAAAGTACTGGCAGCGCGTATATATGACGATAAGTATTACACCGAATAATACCGTTCGAAGTATTACGGAATGTACTGTATATCATCACTTTCCGCAGTTTTACAGTAGTACTGGTTAGTGAAATAAATCCATACTGTACGATGTACTGCGATGATCGGTATGTGAAACGCATTGACCGGGTGCTCGCAACCACAGATATGGAGGGCAACCTTTCACCGACGACTCAACATGCAATCCGAAATACTACGCAAGGTTTGACTGAGGGCGATCGTGGGGCGGTCCACCATCAAAGTTCTTCTCATTTCACACTCTCTCGCCAACGCTCATCCCCAACCCCCTTCCTATCCGATGGCGCTCACTTCATCTTCCAAGCCGTTTCACGGCACTTGTGTCGTGCCAAATAAACCTCGCAACTCCGGTAAGCTCGGCCAAGCCGAATAACGCTTTATTAAACGCGATCGCGCCATTGGTGAAGGAAAGACCACCGGTTTGAGCTTTCGTCGCGATACCCAAGAGGGCATCCTCTCGTGCGCGTTTGTTGTTGACTCGCGCGGCCGCAAGGCCGTTCACCCGTGTTGCAAAGGCAGCAAGTGCCTCTTTCGACTCATTGGCTCGCCCTTTGACCCATCGGCACCTACTGCGGTAGAAGCCCGTTGCCGCGACGAATTCCTATTTGACGTTCGCGAGACCCGAAAGGAGGTGCATGCGGAGGGGCAAAATCGCTCACGCGATATCCTCGCTTCCCGACTCAAGCTCGCGTTCCAACCGGAGGAGTCTTCGCCATCCGTCGTTGAATGTTATTCCTACATTGAGACCCGCGACGACTCGGAGTCGAAGCAACAATGGTGGTGGAAGAGGCCCAACGGAACCTTCATCCGGGTGAGTGCCTTTCCATTACTTTAGCCTTCGATTACTTCAGTCGAGTGTGCTCCAACTGTGTATCGACGCAAGTGTCCTTTCTAACAATCGACTAGCCAGAACTCCAAATACCGATCATGAGTAATTATAAAGTTTTGTCTTGGTATGTCAAATGATGCACTAAATTCCTTTGCTGCTTTCAAGCATTCCTAATACTGCCTAGCTCGAATATATTTGTGTCCATCCTGTGGCGCGCGCATGTGTTCATGCTAGAAACCGACGATTGTTAACATGTTGAGCTTAAGTAATAATACCGTTTTCCTGTGTTCGCACATTTATTGCTGCATTGAATTCATTGCTTGATTTCAAGCAAGGCCATTATTCTATATAGCTGTAATATATTTGCGTCCATCCGGTGGATGGACGCATGGCGCTGGGAGAAATAACCGAGTACATCAATTAGTATATTCGAGTTGAGGTAAAGAGCTACTATCGCATCGAACATCTTACATGGATTTGGTTTTCGTTTTCCCTCTAGAGTCGCCATGCGTCCATCCACAGCATGGACGCAAGGTGCGTCCATGCTGTGGATGGACGCAAGGTGCGTCCATGCTGTGGATGGACGCAAGGTGCGTCCATCCTATGGATGGACGCTAGGCGTGTCCATCCTGCCAAATTCTACCAAGACCTATGAAGTAACTTGACAGTTGAATCAGCGATGCGTCGATTTTTCAGAAAATTTAAAAAAAACGAGTTCTATATCACTGGCCTACAGTTCCATATGAATTGCATTGCCAGCGCTTTGAAGTACCAGCAGCGAGCGTTTGCATTGCCAACGCTTTGAAGTACCAGAGTTTTTTTCCATTATAATACCAGCAGTGAGTAGCGAGTACCAGTACCAGCAGTTCTGGGGAACTGCCCTTTTTGTAATTCACACCAGTACCAGTACCAGCAGTTCTAGGGAACTGCCCTTTTTGTAATTCACACCAGTATCCTGCGGAGGGACCCGTGGTGACTCGAGGGGATTGTGTCGGACACCACCACACAAGACCTACGCAATAATCTCAAAATGTTTTCTTTCATGTGTCCTATTTTGCATACATGCCGCAAGGCGTGGAAGTTCATCCACCACGTTTCCGAGCGTAGGCTCTCAGAGATTCAGCGCGATGTTCTGGATGATCCGATTCCATTCAACCGGGCCAAGGCTCCCAAGGTTTCTCCCCCACGCAGCCATGCAAGAGCATGGCTTCACCTATACTTGTCCGACGCTAGTGGCAGGCTTGAGCATATTCCCAACCCCTCTGACGGACAAGCGCAAAGCCATCTACAACAGTAATGCAACCTATTTTGCCCCGAGGCACGCAGTGCATTGTGGTTAGGTCTAAATTAGGGTTTGGGGGCAGCGGTGGGATCGCAAGCTAATATGAATGCCGGTTGGTTCATTTTGTGCCAAGTCGGGGAAACCAATTCCGTCCAAGCAGGGACAAATCAAAAGAGTGAAGGAAACGGGATGGTTACAAGAACTACATATCATCATCTTCGATCACATAATCCCCTCGGCGCTCTGCCGCCTCTTGCCTCTTCTTCGCTGCCGCAAGACGCTATGAGAACTCCTCTGACACGGTCATTGGATGGGGTAGACCCGGCCACTTCTCGAAGTCAGTTGGACGCAGTTGTTGAGTCTCGTCCCATGGCTTCTCTTTGAACCATGAGGTCATCCTGGACTTCATCCCAGCGATTTGCGTCTTCTGGTTGTCAATGAGGATAATCTTCAAGTTCCTGTGTGTGAACGAGTAGGTATGATCCATATGGTCCCACCACACGGAAAAGGCCGCAGCGACCTGGAAAAGGCGTGGCAAACCGCACAAGGCGTTAGTTTTTTTATGCTGATCCATTAAGACACTCACCCGGGTTGCACCCCTCACGCACCGCGGTTGTCCCGGTTCCGGCTGTGACGTCGACGATTGTTGTCCCGTCTGTTGCCGCCATCTTAAGGTGCTTGGCGAAGAGAGCGATAGGCTTTTGGTACTTGTTCACCGTCTGTCTGTTCTCGTCCTTCAATTTCGAACTGTCTTTGAAGTGACCCAATATGATGGATGTAGAGAATCTGGAAAAGCACAACCGGCTTAGCGAGTAAATAAATACAAGCCGGCTATTTTCCACGGATCAAATCTCACCTTCGGGGATCATCGAAACGGATGTTGTCAGCTATGATGCTTGGCGGGGGCTTCCTGACGTAGAGGTAGTACTCAGCGTCGTGAGAGCTGCCCATCTTCATCCCGCAATCCTTGGCCCAAGTCAGGACGTGATAGATGAGGTCCTCAGCTTGTTTTTGAACGGCTGTGATTGCGGATCCAAGTTGCTGGTCCGAGAGGTGAATGAAGAAATGGCACCCATCGAGAGCAGTGTGGACGTCAGAAGATCCAGTCAGGATATTCAACTGCCTGCACGGGGGTAAATCGGGAATGAGATAAATGAAAGCACAGTCATCTAGTACGCACCGGGGTTGTGGGGTTGTGGGGGTTGTCTTGCCTGGCGAAAGCAAACACGTCGTTGAAGTCGTCCGTACCCCACGCAGCATCCTTCGAGTCCCATGTGTGCGAACCAGCTCCGAAAAGCGCGTCGGCAATGAAGACTGTTGCCTTTTTGGCACGAACTGCCGACATGGCGTCCGCGACGAATTGTTTTGTCGCGGGAGCCTTGAAGTTCCCCTCCACAATGCAAGTCTTGCAAAGCTCCGTGTTCAACCACACCTTGTCATCCTTGTCGACCCCTTCTCCCTTGGGCATCACCGGAAGTTCCTCGGCCTGTGTGTATTAGAAAACAGATTCGGGTTAATAGCTCACAACGAAAATTCAGGAGAGCATTTGTGGTTGCACAAGATCTTAGTTACCTTCATCGATATCCACAGCTCATTAGAAACATTCGGAGCGGAAACCGCGATAAGCTCCGGCGCACATGCCAGAAGAGCAAACTCTGTGAAGAAGGAGATGACTAAGTCCGGCATCTGATTCTTGATGCGATACGCCTCACTCCTGATGGTGGTGTTGGTGGCCGCGATATGCTCTCGAACCGGTAGTGGTGTGAGACAATCGGCGGATTTCATGTCCCCCCATCTGGCAGGAGGGGTCAGCAAGACCATCAACGGACCGGAGCGATGAGCACCTTTGAACAAATCCTGGAACTTTCTGGGGAAGCCTGTTGGGCCGAGGTCATCAACATTGGCTCGGAACTTGGTGATGGCGTCAAGGCGAGCGGTCGCTTGCTCTTCCGACACTTTGTCTTGCACATCCCAATCGATGATGTGGTCCGAGAGATATTTCCCCCAATTCCTGGCCGGTTCGTCCGGCGTCAGCAGTTGGATTGTCTCCCTGCCCTTGGCCGTGTCAATGACATTCATGAGCTTGATGCTTGCTCGACGCAAGAGATCGCGAAACCTCCAGGTCTCAATCATCGCGAGCCACTCCGCGTTGGTGTGCGTAACAGCCATGGGGCCATTGTCGCCGGCGTGCTTAATGTCATCCACCAGCTCGTAGAGGCTCGGGGTCACACTGTGCTCGCCTTGGATGAGCAGTCCAACCACCAGGTACATCTGGCCCACAGGGAGATCCGCGCTGTCGCTCTGCTTGGCAAGAGACGGCTCGTCTAGCCAGGGCGCATGGGGTCCAAAGCCGACATCCTGGGTCGAAAAACAAACTTCAGTACGGAGAAAGGAATCAATGATAGTATTCCATATGATTAAGACACTGGGGTCGGTCACAACTTACCTCCATGAGGGCGACTCGGAAGTGAGCTCTGTCTTTCCCGAAGCCGTACTTCTTGTTATCGAGGATTGTATTGATAGGCTTCCGAATTGATTCGTAAACCTTCCTCACTTCCTTCTGGGTGAGTTGCCTGGCGTAATTGAGACGCTCGACTCTATCGAGTTCTTGCTGGTAGTACACAAATAGGTCTCCGAGTTTGGTTCTGGCTTCGTCCCATCCTCGAACCCCGAGGTCCACATGCCGGTACGCTTCAGAAATCTGCTCAAGGGGCTCAAAAACACTGCGCAAATCATTTGTCAGAATCTAGCAGCATTAACAACACGATAAATTTTCATCATGTACGCAGCTCACCGTTGTGGGCGCGAGCAGAGGTCAATCAAATTTGAGAACTCGCTGCTCTTCTCATCTTTGATGCCGATCTTCTCAAGTTCAACTTGAAGAACTTCAGACTTCTTGAACTCCTTCACTACCCTGATTTGCGGAAGTGCCCTAAAGCCGGGGCGATTTGCATCCTGTTCTGCATACCAACTCTCGAAACATCTGCGAAGGTTCTGCAGAAACAATTGCACCGATTTCAAAATTCCGAACGATTGTACCTCGATGACAAACCGTTTCGTCCCGCTGATGACAGAACGTTTCGTCCCACTGATGACAGACCGTTTCGTCCCACTGATGACAGACCGTTTCGTCCCACTGATGACATAACGTTTCGTCCCACTGATGACAAACCGTTTCGTCCCGCTGATGACAAACCGTTTCGTCCCGCTGATGACAAACCGTTTCGTCCCACTAAGGACAGAACGTTTCGTCCCACTGATGACAGACCGTTTCGTCCCACTGATGACAGACCGTTTCGTCCCACTGATGACAGACCGTTTCGTCCCACTGTCACATATTTTTAACCCGCTTACGACAGAACGACTTTTGTCACACTTTACGCCTATTTGCTGCCACGGTTAGCTAAATAGTAATTTGGGAGAATGGGTCACTCACCAGGAGTTTGTGCATCGACGTGTCTCCCACGACGGTGTGACCCGCCTCGTTGAGCTTCATAGACATGTAGCGGCAGACTTCCGGCGAGAGGCCGATGTACATCTTAGCCGACGTGAGGTGGATGCCCTTGTTGGCTTTGTAGATTTCCGGGTAGTTTTCTTTCACCATGCGCTTCGCCTCCCGTCTGTGGCTGCCGTCGATGTTGGCTGGACGCGCGCCGTAGGCGCTAAGAAACTCGATGATGACGTCGATCTCTGGCTTGTAGGAACTTGAATCCGCCAACCTCGGGTTCTCCCCGCCTTCGTGTGCTGCGACTAGCTCCTTGAAGTTGGCCATGGTCAGAGCGAGGGGCTCGTACTCTTCGGAGAAACTATCGCGGTTCTTGTGGACTACTGGAAAGGACACCGAGAAATTCTCGGCGGACAGGGAAGGATTCCTCTGAATAACAAATGCAAGAAATGGATGTCAGTAAGTTGCATTGTGTATTGATTTATATGTAACTACACATATCTTATCCGGATAGGTACAACAGGTCGCGATAGGCTTTTACCTTGTAGCTTTGCGCCACCATATTGCAGTCTTGCAGCTTTGGGGAACGGAATTCAAATTCCGGCGGCGGAGCGACGAACTTATCGGATATGAAGCTGAAAATGTGAGGCAGCCCCGTATCCTTGTCGACGACGAGGTTGACTCTGTCGGCGTATAACGTGTTGATGTCGCCACCGTGAGATGTCTTCACCTCTGGATCAGCAATCTCGACTCTGAGGTGGCCGTAAGAGATCCAGTCGACGGCACCGGTGTTGTGGAAGCCATTCAAGGCCGGCGGGACGGCCAACGTGTTGACGTATGGAAGCGCGTTCTTAAAATCCTTGTCAATGTTGGCCAAGTCATCGATGTCAATCTGACCAGACGCGAAACCTGTCAGCGCCTGCGCCAGCACATTGCGCTCGACCAAAGTCCATGCGTAGTAAGAATGGAACCGCGGTTGGAAGGAGAGTGGCGGCTGGATCGCGTGGAGTAGCAACCTCTCAAAGCTGACATCGATCCTGAACTCCTTGTGCACTGTCAAGCGATAAGGTTCAAGAGATATCTGCGGTAACAAGCATAAGAATATTAATACTTATTGAAACACGACATTGACACGAATTCAGACATCATATAAGCTTTACTCACCTCGTAGTTTCCGGCCGAGTCCAGCTCGACGCCCTTGATCTTTCCGATACACGCGAGAAGTGGCCCCTTCGGATCATCGAAAAAGTCCTTGCCAGTCAGCAGGCTCGCCTTGTGCAATTCGATGTACAAATAGATCTCGACCTCAGCACTTGCGTTCTTTAACCAGTGGATAGTCCAGCTCCTTGAGGTAAAGTCGCTGTAGGAGTCATGTTCTTGGGACCCGTCCCTCTCGTCAAAGAAGTCGTCGTAAGAGGCGACCGTCATCAGCTTTGTCTTCCTCTCGGGTCCGGGAGTGCCGGTGATGTCGAGAGCTTGCTTACGCTTCTCCGCCGCCCGTTGCCTCTGTTCTTCCTCTGTGCCGAAGACCTCTTCATCCGTGCACATACTGAGGAATTCAGAACCATTCTCGGAGCCTCGGCAATAGGGGCTCGAGAACCAGAGGCTCCAGAACCGGACGCTTGCCCGGTAGTCGACGCTGGAGTCTCGAGCTCGGCCTCTGGCTCCGGGTCAAGCCGAGTGGGCTCGGGCTCCGGCTCCGGCTCTGTTTCCGGTACTTGAGATGGGCCTTTAGACAAAGAAGAGCCTTGATTCGGGGAACCTGTAAAGAATGAGTAGAGAGTACTCAACACACTTGCAGTGGGCGTCACGATTAACTACTGCACGGTATCGCCATACACCATCAAAGCCAAGCGTAATTTTTCTTACCTGGGGATCCCGATTTACCAGCTGCTTCCGACGCGGTTGCCTGCGCCAATTTACGACCTGTTGGAACGTCAGATAACTCATTGACGAGAAAGTAATCGAAGGGAGTGAGAAGGCAGGGATTGATACTTTCAGTCACAATTACCTGGAGTCACAATCGTCTCTGAAACCTTTCTTTTCCCTTGGATTCCTTTGAAGCTTGAGTCGCTACTGGCTCATGTGCGCGTCCTTTCGAACCTGTCAACACACATGATATTAAACAATGTCAATATGACACAGTGCACTCACAAAGGCAGGGATTGATACTTTCAGTCACAATTACCTGGAGTCACAATTGTCTCTGAAACCTTTTCTTTCCCCTTGGATTCCTTTGAAGCTACTGGCTCATGTGCGCGTCCTTTCGAACCTGTTAACGCACATGATTTCAAACAATGTCAATATGACACAGTGCACTCACAAAAATCATATGATTGGAGAGGCAAGGACCTGATTGATAGTAAGCTTGCATGAGCTTTTCGTAATCCATTAGCCTTCGCGCTGTCTGCATTTGAGCATCTGAGAGGACCTGACCGCTCTTGATTCGGGCCCTCAAAAGCAAGGCGGCCGATCTTTCTCCTTGCGAGTGCGTGCCGTAAGCCGGCACCCTACCTCCTAAAAGGCTCGGTTTCCAGGGGTTACCTGATGCCTCAGCGCCGGCTTTAGCTGCAGCTGAGGCTGCACGGCTCTTCTTCGCCGCCGGCTGCTCTGGCACAGAAGATGACGCCTTGTGTTTTCTCCCTACTAGCGCTCCGAGCGCATCGAATTCTTTTGCTTTCTCGGTAGGTTTTGATGTCCGCTTGGACCTTCGGCCTACAAATAT
Source organism: Tetraselmis striata (assembly GCA_006384855.1). Lineage (NCBI taxonomy): Eukaryota > Viridiplantae > Chlorophyta > Chlorodendrophyceae > Chlorodendrales > Chlorodendraceae > Tetraselmis > Tetraselmis striata. Next base: position 63,571 of record VCJN01001732.1, on the reverse strand, counting down.
CATATCCTGTCAGATCGTTTCGTCCCGCTGATGACAGAACGTTTCGTCCCACTGATGACAGACCGTTCCGTCCCACTGATGACAAACCGTTTCGTCCCACTGATGACAGACCGTTTCGTCCCACTGATGACAGACGGTTTCGTCCCACTGATGACAAACCGTTTCGTCCCACTGATGACAAACCCTTTCGTCCCACTGATGACAGACCGTTTCGTCCCACTGATGACAGAACGTTTCGTCACACTGTTGACAAACCCTTTCGTCCCACTGATGACAAACCCTTTCGTCCCGCTGATGACAAACCGTTTCGTCCCACTGATGACAAACCGTTTCGTCCCACTGATGACAGAACGTTTCGTCCCGCTGATGACAAACCGTTTCGTCCCACTGATGACAAACCGTTTCGTCCCGCTGATGACAAACCGTTTCGTCCCGCTGATGACAAACCGTTTCGTCCCGCTGATGACAAACCGTTTCGTCCCGCTGATGACAAACCGTTTCGTCCCGCTGATGACAAACCGTTTCGTCCCACTGATGACAAACCGTTTCGTCCCACTGATGACAAAACTATTTTCAATACATTATGTACTGCGGTTTAATAATGTAATGTCTATTAAGTACTGCGCTTCACACTAATATTAAACCACTCCTTACGGCGGAGTACAGGCAGAGGTTCCCCCTGGCCGCTCTTCACCCCCACCCTCTCCCACCACCAATTAGCATCCTTACTGCTTGCCGCAGCTGCCTCGACGGGACGTAATACTACCCTGCAGGACCCTGATGCCGCTCGCCTCGTTTGGGTTTCTATTCCCACTCGTCTGCCTACACCTCGAGCGGTCCTAGATTACACCGCTTCTACAGTGAACCCTAACCGAACTCGCTAGATCTGGCCGCATCACGCGTCGAGCAGGCAGGCGGCTACTGTACGCTGCCACTCGTCTGCCTACACCTCGAGTGGTCCTAGATTACACCGCTTCTACAGTGAACCCTAACCGAACTCGCTAGATCTGGCCGTATCACGCGTCGAGCAGGCAGGCAGCTACTGTACGCGCGCGCAACTCACCTGGGGTGGCGTCGTCCTTGTCTTCCTTGTCCTTGGCAGGCTCCTTCTTCGGCGCCATTCTGGCGGTAGGTAGGTTGACGCGGTAGATGAGCGGGTTTCTTGGTGGGAAGCGGTGAGGGAGAGGTGGAAATGACGTGGTTTCTGTCTGCCGCCGCTCTGACCTCTGCTGGACCAACGGCGCGCGTGCGCACACTATAGTGTACCTCGTCGTCGTCATCAGGTTCATGTATTTTGCACCGCGACGAATATACAGGGCTAACTACTGCGACTATATATTTCTATTACTGGAAGATAAAATATTCCCTACTCGAGAGTCATAACGGTACGAGAGTACAGTGGCGTGGCAAAAATATTCCTTCATGGGATGATATATTCCTTGGATTGGATTCGGGTGTACTTACTAGTATAGAACTATTTCCGACATACGAAAGAAGCACGAAATAACACGGTATTTGAGTCATCAAGTATTTTGACCCGTAGCTGGATATTATGCCCCCCGGTCAACGGCCCGTCCGAGAACGGTCATCGGCCGTCACTCTTCCTCACCACAGATCACAGTCCTTCACCCCCCCCCCCCCCCCCACTCGCCCCGCGTTGCATGGCGGCGGTCGAAAGCATGGCCTCTTCTCCAGGATCCGGCGAGTCGGACACTACACTTACATTACCGACGTGTTCGTGCCGCAGCGGGTACCCGTGTGATTGCGACGCGCGTGCGAGTGATCGTAAGGAGCCTGAGAAAAGGAAGTACACGTGGGGCAAGGGCTCCGATGAGGTCGCCGAAAGCGATAATGGCAAGGTCTCGTCTCTGATCAGCATGCGCACCTCTCGCGATTGTATCCGCCTCATGCTCGCCAAGGAGGCTAGCGAGCAGTCGCCATGCTGTTCGCGCAAGTGCGTGCACAAGCTATACACACAGTGCGGAGAGGCCCTCGTTGATGCCGTGTTGGACCGTGCGTTGACCGTATACTCTGGCAATCAGAACCGCTCCTTTGACCGGCTCGTTCAGGTTCTCAGGGGTGGCTACGAGTCGGCATCCGACAAGTTCGATTACATGTTCGATCACGGTGGCTACTTGCGATCTTTCGATCATCGCGGCCCCATCTACACGTGTGGGCGTGCGTGGGAGGTCTTGCATCAGGTATCGAAACACAGACGTCTCGTGATCCAGCGGTCGGTGGTGGATAACGAACCCACGTACATCAGGCAGCGCAAGCAATACGAGAGCAGACAGACCGGACCGAGGGAGCATGTGCGCATGTTTCTCGAGCACTTCTTCTCGGATGACCTCGGTCACGTCGAGATCATGCCTTTTCATGACGGAAACAGCGAGACCTTCAAGAAGCACCTACCTCCCTGGATGACCAAGATTTGCGTCTACTACTACTACAAGTCGTGGGCCGAGGACGACAACGCCATTCTCCGTGGTGAGGCCCATTTTGTCCCACTGATGACATACCGTTTCGTCCCGCTGACGACAGACCGTTTCGTCCCACTGATGACAAACCGTTTCGTCCCACTGAGGACAAACCGTTTTGTCCCGCTGATGACAGACCGTTTTGTCCCACTGATGACAGACCGTTTCGTCCCGCTAATTACATACCGTTTTTGTCCCGCTGATGACAAACCGTTTCGTCCCACTGATGACAAACCGTTTCGTCCCACTGATGACAAATCGTTTTGTCCCGCTGATGACAGACCGTTTTGTCCCACTGATGACAGACCGTTTCGTCCCACTGATGACAAACCGTTTTGTCACGCTGATGTCAGACCGTTTTGTCCCGCTGATGACAAACCGTTTCGTCCCGCTATCGCCAGAACGTTTAGTCCCACCGACGCCCGACCGATTTCGTCCCACTGATGACAGAACGTTTCGCACCGCTCATGGCATACCGTTTCGTCCCACCGACCACAAAAGTATTTGTCCCACATAATTAGCCGATATCGTCCCCCTGCAGAGAGAACGTCTTGTCCCACTGCTGAGAGACGGTTTTGTCCCACTACTGACATACCGTTTCGTCACACTGATGACAGATTGTTTCGCCATGTTGATTACAGAATTATTCACCAACTACCGATATAATTATTTCGACCCACTTTAGACCGAACTTTTCTGTCTCGCAGTATGAGACCTTATTTGTATACCGACCTATCATGCCCCTGCCCCTTTGTAGATTTGGCTACCAAGAGCGAAGTGAAGCTCGAATCGTTCGACACTTTCCGCCGGACGTGGAAGGAAGACTTCCCGGATGTCACCACGCCGAAGGTGAAGCGATTCGGCCACTGTCCCATATGCGCGGCGGGCAAAGCACTCAAAGACCAAGCTCGCGAGATTTGCACAAAGGACATGACGCCAGAGGAACGTCAAGTGCACCGTCAACATCAGCAGCTGGTGAGGCGTCATGTCAGAGCTGAGCAGAAGGTACACCTCGAGAGAGTGCGCCAGGAACGAAGGGATCTGAACAACGCCGTCTTCCAGTCGCGCCTTGGCCATGGAAACTTCTTCTTCTTCGAAATTGATAGCATGGACTCCGCGAAGACCCTGCTGCCTCACTGGGTTCGCATCCCCAAGACTGTGAAGCCCGACATGCTCCTCAAGTACCACCTCACCTGTGTGAAGTACGACGGATACCGCCCGGACGACATCTACTACTACACCAACACCATCCCCCACGATTCGTCCACGACGTGCACTCTGATATGGATCACGATCATGAAGGTGAGCTCGTTAGCCTCCCGAAAGGTTCGCCGTGGTTGTCCGGTAGCCATGGACTGATGAAATCTGGTCTGCGATGCAGGAAATTCAACACCGTGGTAGAAAGATTCCGTACATCAGAATCCAGATGGACAACACCGTCAGGGAGAACAAGAATAGGAACGTGGCGGCCCTCTGCAATTGGCTTGTGTCTATCGGCATCTGCGACGTCATTCATTTGGTCTTCTTGCCTGTCGGGCACACTCACGAACGGGTTGACCAGATCTTCAGCCGCATCAGTCTTGCGCTATCTCGCAGCTCCGCCTACACAATCGAGGCCTTTCTTGACTTGGTGGCGAAGGCATTCTCGCCCACTCCGGAGATTGCTGAGCTCTCATTCTCCCTCGACTTCTCTGAGTGGTTAAGGCCCCATTTCCAAGACCACATTCAGGACATCAGTAAGCCGCACAAATTCGAGTTCACCCGTGACGACGACGCCGCGTCTGGCGGCTCGTTGCGCACCGCCTTGTGGTCCAACACACTGCTTTCTGAGCCCGTGCAGATCTTGAAGAGCGCGCCAACTGGGACGCCCGAGATTCGTGCGGGCCGGCCCCTTTTGTACGCTCTCTGCGACAAAAAGAAGCCCGACGCGGTGAAGGTCCAGAGGTACTTGGATGGTTTCAAGAAGGTCAGGTCGTACATCACGGACCTGGCGGTCCAGTGGCACTTCTCCCCAGTCGAGCGCGAGAGCTGGAAGAATCTGCTCGACGACTTGGATGAGATGCAAACTGCTCCTTCGGCAGCTTTCTCCGGGTTCTGGCCGCAACGGAAAGAGGAAGTTGACGACTTCTTGCGCGAGCACGGGCAGACCGCGCCTGCTGAGGCACGTCACACGATGGCTACCAACGCAGACCTCAACAATGCCGAAGCCGCTCGCGTTGAAGCCGAGGTTCGTGCTCAAGTGCTTCAAGATGACAGCGCCTTCCGGGGAGTTCACGCCGGCGCCAAGGAGAGGCTTCATGACAACACATCGCCCAGCGATGCAAAGGGCTCGAACCTCGTTGTCATCGACGTCTCCGATGTGAGTCCCATTGTTTGTCATTTTTGTCCTTTACGGGACAAAACAATTTGGTTCTTCTACCTTGCTTGTTAATTTGTCCCAGCTTGGACAAAAATGGCGTGGCGTCTCGCTCGGGACTAACATAGCTCGCGGTCTTGGTCATCGTTAGGTGCATGAGGAAGACAAGTGTCCTGAAACTCTTGGTGATTGGGAGTCGAGATTCGTCATCGGGCTTGTGAAGTCGCGCGAGACTACCGAAGACACGTTGACCGTGGCCGTATACGAGCCCTTCCATGCCGATGCAAAGGGCAAACCCCTCATGCCCCTATGGTTGTACGCGCAAACAAAAGGAGGGAAGAAGCCAGTTGACACAAGCTGGGAGAAGTGCCTGACGCTTCCTTGGAAGCTTGTTGAAGCCGTCCCCCTATCGTACGCGAAGGCCATCCACGACGCGTCGGGAAGTCGAGAGGTGTTCAACGAGGACGGCACCATGGTCAGAAAGAAGTGGTACGGTAAAAGCGTCCAAGTCGTGAAGACATATGCGCAAACTGGGTGGCAAGTCAGCCAGCCACGAAACAACTGCGTCCACGTCATGTCAACCACCTCAGCGCAACGCAAACCCGGCGGAGTCGTCAAGTTTAACGCAGCCACGAAGAAGGACTTGCTTGAGTTGGGGATGCTCAACGAATAAACTATCAGCAACGTCTTGTGGCTAGCCGATGGATGTAATCATCATAATAAATATTGATTTCATTGCCTCATCTTGTCCCATTTTGGATAAAATGCTCCAAAACCAACATTGGATATGCGTCGCGGCTGGCCTGCATGCTGATGAATGCTGCACTGCACCCAAGGTCTACAAACCCAAGCTACATCACCAGTGAGTCTTAAGTACTGATAGTAGACCCGGGAACTAGGGTTTAAACAAACCCTACGGTGCAAAATGAATTCCACGGTGCAAAATAGGTTAAATTACTGTTCTACCATGTTGGATGAGGGAGTCTCGGGTCTACAAGTTGTATGTGGCCGACTGCAAGGATTAGAACAGTGAGTGCTCGGTTCTATCATTCCCTCCCTGTCTCTCCCGGCCAATGGGCCTGCAACTCGTAGTACAGGGTTTTTTGGCAACGTACAAACAAGATTCCCAAATTGATTCAGGGAAGCCCGCATCTATTTCCTCCTTCCGCCGAGCGTGGTTGCAGTTCTTTCCGCATGTGAAGGTACCGAAGACCAAGCGCTTCACCAAATGCAGTGTGTGTGCCAGTTCCGCCAAGATTTTGCGGTGGGGCCACAAACCCACCATGAGTCGTAATGGATACTAAGTGTGTTGCATGAGCAAACGCCCGGTCGTTCTAGCGAGAAATTACTGCGATTTTGAATGCGGTACTAACTAACCTATCAATGGCATTGTTGCCGCAAACGTTATTCTAGGTACAACAAGGACCCTGTCGATAGAGCTGTCGCTCAGCGCGTGCAAGAGCAACATCTGGAGAGGGTACTGCACGAGCGGCATTTCTTGGAAGTGGCCTTGCAGTACTCCCGCCAAAACAGGGACCTCTTTGTTTGCGAGATCGATGGCATGGATCAAGACAAGACCCGTCTTCCTCATCTTGTGCCATGGGACAAGGAGGTGGAGAAGAAGAACCTCCTGCAATGTCACTTGACATGCGTCAAGTACAACGGGACCCAGCCGGACGACGTGTACTACTTTTTCGACTGCTTCCCTCACGACAGTAGCAACACCATCACCGTCATGTACAAGACTATCAAGAAGGAGATCGAGAGGCGTGGCGAGGCATTGGACACTGTGTGGTTCCAGCTCGACAACACTTGCCGGGAGAACAAGAACAAGTACGTCTTGTGCTTTTGCCAATGGCTCGTGCACATGGGTTTTTGCAAGGAAGTCCGCCTCTCTTTCCTCCCAGTAGGGTAAGCCCCCCCCCCCCCCCCCCCCCCCCCTTCCCCCCCCCTTCCCCCCCAAAAAAACCGCACCATCCACCGACTCGCATTATTCATGTTAACGGGTCCACCAGTCGCCAAGTTGGGGCCTTACTGACTTTTTACTATATTGTTCACCTTCCAGGCACACCCACGAGCGCGTGGACCAAGTCTTCGGAAGAGATTCTCCGTGTGGCTTGACGACCACGCCGCATTCACCAAGGCCCAGCTTTTGCACGAGCTTCGTCAGGCCTTCACACCGACATGCAACTTCATGGAGCTCGAGGGAGTCCTCGACATCAAGACTTGGCTTGGCAATTGTCTTCCACGACAAGGCCAGGTGCTGAACACGGTGACTTCTAACCAGTTCGTCATCTGGCAATCGGAGGCTGTGGTCGGTGGTGTACGCAGCGCCCTGTATTGCAGTCGTTGGTCCGATACCGCAGAGCATGGGCCAGAGTTCATCCTTCGCGGAGTCCCCGACGGCACCCCTGCGTACCTTGCTTCTCGCCCTCTCTACCACTCCAAGGCTGACCCGGTCAAGGCTTTTGCTGAGATGGAGAAGGAGATTTGGAAGGCTGCGGATAGGTTGCACTTCTCCGCGGATGAGAGGCGAGAATGGGAGGAGGAATTCACTTCACTCCGGGAACTGCAGACGAGGGATCGAACTCCCTTCCTGGCGTTTTGGCCCGAGTCTACCACGGAGCTGGACACTTGGCTAGGCGCCTTGCTACCTGGCAAAGATCTTGACGCCGATGATCCCATGTCTGCACGTATGCGTTCCCAGCCTAGGCTTGACCAAACATGCCAAGGCATGGCACGCAGGTACGCCGACCTTCAGGAGGAGCTTCGGGTCTTGACGTACAACCCCATCACCATCAACACCTCCACTCAACGCCGGAAGCGCCGGCGGGGGGCGCAAGCGGCTACAACAACGGTTGAGCACTCGAACGAGGCCGATAGCGAGGCCGACCGTCTGGAGGGGGGTCAGGCCGTCGCGATCCCGTTGGAGAATGAGGACACTACCCGTCGCGAGTTTGACGCCCGTCCCGGCAATTTGATCGTCATGGACAACACCGCCGACAACCCCGACGCGTACCGCGAGGAGGGTCTTCTCGGCGATTGGGAGAACAAGTACCTTGTGGCCTACGTAAGGTACCGATATGACGTCCAGGATTTGGATGGCTTGCCCGAGGACCACACCGAAGTTGACGAGTTGGACGTCACCATGTGCGAGCCTTGGTTGTCGACGCCGCATGGGAAGCCCGACATCCCGCTCACCTTTGCCATCGTGGCGGCCCGACAGAGTCGCGACCCAGAACCGGACTCATCTTGGGAGGCTGCGAAGAAGATGAAATGGTTGCCTATCACCACTATGCCTCTATCGCTCTTCAGCTTGCGTTCCCGAACGTTCGCCGGACCGCCCGCCAGTGCCAGCACGACTTCCGTGGCACCAAGCTAACTGCCGTGAAGCATGAAGGGCGTCTCGGAGATCAAGGACTCCAGACACAAGAACCTTGTTGTGCGCCGGCCCTTGGCAAAGCTTCGCTACACCATGCAATTGCAGGAAGAGGCGAATAGGGAGTGCGGTGCTTCGTTGCCCCTCGACGGCATTAGGCACATGGAGATCACTTACGAGCTTGCAAGACTCCGTGCCGCGCTAAACGTCCACAAACTCGATGTCGACAACAAACGCAGGTGGTTCAACGACCACCGCTTCAATGCAGACGAGAAGAAGTGCGTTTTGGACATGTTGACAATATAATGATAGACAGTGGTGTTGTACGTACGTATCTGTAGGGGCCTTTGTGGGGGGCGGGGGGGGGGGGGGGGGATGCGAGGGTTGGCTACTCGTGTCCATTAGACAATGCGATTTGAACATTGTAACAATTAGACACTTAAAGTATTTGCCCTCGCACGCTTGCCCCACGATCATACGACGTCAAACGCAATGAATTGATGGGGTGGCGCGCGTCCTGACTTAGGTTTTTCCTCGCATCCGCTCTGCGCATGCCCAATTTTGCACGTTTTGCGCGGGTAAATAGTGAAATCGAGTGCAACCAAGGGGATTTTGTGCAATTGTGCCTCCAAAACATGCGTTTTGAGAATTTCGTGCAAAATGGCTCAAAAAAAAGGCAACTTTCACAAGTGAATAACATAACACTTTAAATGAACGAATGTTCTATGATTTACGCGCGAGTGTATATTTTGTTTTATTACATCAGGGCTTTCACAAATGCGCACTACAAACAGAACTAACAGCAACTATGAAAGGTTGCCAGCAAAGGAGAGAGACATAAGCCTGAAACCAAGGTCGAGCAGGAGGCCAGGGAGCCAAGAACCAAGGAGGAGCCAAGGGAGCGCGAGTGTATATACGGAGATGTGTACACTTGCGGGTGTGTCCAGTCACTGCCATTGGTCGTTCGTGTCCGCCTGTTCGGACGGACGGCGTTTGTCCGCATGTTCGTCCGGCCGCCCTCCGCGCCCACCCACGACCGCCACGGCCGGAAGACAGGGATAAGGGTCCCCCCCCCCCCCCCCCCCCCCCCCCGCCCCCCCACACGGCGCCGCGCGAAGCTAAGTCATATACATTTACTAGTAATTCGATTTAAATCGCCATAAATTCCTAAAGGCCCAGGTATAGGCAACCTGTCTACCAACCATAGGCAACCTGTCAAACTTGGCCCGAAAAGTGGCACCTATGCTCTCACAGAAAATTCCACGATGCGGCAGTAAAGTGTCCCAAGCGCCATCATTCGGGCTACTGTCGCACGGTGCCCGCCGTCAGGCAGTGGCCCACTAGGAGCGGAGGATCATGGGTGCAGCAATCTCGGCGGCAACACCCCCACCTCCACGTGGTGGGCGCTGGTACCCCCCAGGACCCGTGCCCGGGTGGGTGCGGTAGGCGGCTGGGCGGGGTGGCCGGCGCAAGTTGCCGATCCCCATGTCGAGCAACGACAGGGGAGCCCTGCAGGTGGGCATTTCAAATAATACTCGGAGTCCCGTTGGCGCCTGCTATGTGGCGCCGCTTGGTAGCAACCATGTACAGGGGGCTTTAAAAAAACATCATGTACGATCAGCATGTGAGGATTCTGCGATACGACTAGACCAGCGCGGCACGGTGGCAACGTTCCTTCCGTATCATGCCAATGCATTCTGCCGCAAATCGAAAGGGTTGTTAAGGATGGATGGACTGATGGTAGAGAGTGTCAGTGCTAGCCGCCACATTGTACTTTGGCGCCTCGCCGCCGCTACATAATGTCAAGTAATGGCAGATGCCGTTGCTGGGACACAGCATCCCCCAACCGTGGCCATCACCAAGGAGCTTGCACCCCACGGACACATGCCGTGAGCGACGAGCCGCGACATTCGCACTGAGGTTCATTTGAACGTCAAAGCGATCCCGCATCTCGAGCGGGGAACCTTGAAAACTGAAACGGTTCGAGGGTGGAGACGCCGTGCGACCCGTGGCGTTCGTGCCGCATCGTGGGGCAATCCCCCCGCGGTGGGAATGCAGACTTGGTGCGTTGGGCGGTCGCCAAGTGAGCGCCACCGCCGGGAGAACGCAGTCATCGCCGCGTGTGTAGGTGGGGCGCGCAAGCTGGTAGGTAATGGCGCACACAGGGTCGCCCCCAGAGTCATCGGAGGGCTAGATGTGCGGCATGCACCAGCTCCCGGGCGCCCCTGCACGCACAGTCCACATCACGGCAACCTTCCACAGCGGCACAGGCGCCCACACTCCACATGCACTGCCGAGCTACACCGCCGGTGTTGAGTGGCCTCACCTCGTGACGGCCACCAGGCGCCGCACCTCCCGGCGAACGTTTTCCCACACCCCATGCGCGTCGCTGTGGCTCCGCGCCAACAGCGAAGCGGCCAGCTCGGTCGCCAAGTCGCCCTCCGCCTCCTCCTCCCAGTCCTCGTCCTGGCGGGGAACCTCCACAGGCGGCGGTGACCGGCCGAGGCCCTCCTCAAGCTGGTGTCACATCGTGGGGCATGGGGCACACCCCGTGAGCGGGCAGATGTGCATCATACCCGTAGCGACCACCATTTCGACGCGCTCTATACACAGTGCCGTGTTTTGTCTCCAAAAACAACACCGTAGAGCGCCTGTATGTAAGAACGTACGGGCGGCAGTTCTTACTGGAGGCACACATCAAGTTCCTGCGTGCATGCCTGGACCAAGACTTCCCTACCATGCCTCTGTGGCGGCCGGGCTTTGTGGGACAGTGGGAGGCCACACTCTCCCCCCCCCCCCCCCCCCCCCCCCCCCTTCCGGCGAAGAAGAGACAACAACATTTGTACAAACCACGAATATATAACGAAATCTGGAAAAACCACGAATATGCAACGAAATCTCTGACTTCACATGATATTTGTGACCTGTGACCCCAATCTGATTGGGGAAGGGGGCGGGGGATAGTGGATGAGTAGCTACATGTCACCACGATTGCCCACGATGTCACCACACCGCCCTGTCATGTCCGCATGGCCATTCTCGGGTGTGATCGGGCAGATGGCGCAAATGGATTCAATTCCCGTACCATTCAATCGCGTTTGCAGGTTTGAAAATGAGAATTGATATTACTTGTTTCGCAGCACCGAATTGGAGGATCTGTGCTATTCGTGGTATATTCTGACATATTTGAAGATGGACGTAGATTTTATCTCTTCGCGAGTGGGTCGAAAACGACACACACCGCAAACCCAAAGCGTGGTTATGCTATACGGCGTTACCTATATGTACATCATATGGATTTGGGGTTTAGGGTTCAAAACTCTGTACAGCTAGATGCACATGTAGTGCTACAGACTTACCAATCGCTCCCTCTACATAGCTACGTATGATGTAGCACGTGTACGTAGCTACGACTTTGTATCTCCTGCAGTCGGAGGGGTTGGCACAAACCTCCGGATGCCGTACGAGAGGGAGCCACGCCCAGAAGGGCGCGTCCCCGGCCTCCGTCGAGGGCCCGGCCAGCGCTCCCGCATCGTCATCCGGCCGCACCGCCCCGCTCCCCCCGCCCGCGCGGACGGCGTGGCGCAGGTGGCAGCGCAGCAGTGCCTCCGCCGGCGCCGCCGATTGCCGCATGGGAGGGCGGGCCCACTCGCAGGCAGCGGCTCCCGCTCCGCCGGCGCAACTGCACCGCGACGCGGCCGTCATGTGGGCGGCCAGCTCCGGGGAGGCGGACCAGGGGCAGGCGGCGCGCAGGCTGGGCTGGCGACCCGCCGCGCGGTAAATGGCCGCGTGCAGCGCGCCTTCCGCCCGCAGCTGTGGCGGCGCGGGAAGCGGGGGGGGGGGGGGGGGGGGGGGGGGTCGCGGGGGTCCTTCATCAGCGCGTAGAACCCCCCCCCCCCCCCCCCCCCCCATCTGGTGTACCGCACTGTAGGGCCAATACGCCACATCAAGGTACATCCCTTTTTTTTTTTTCGCCCCCGGGACAGGACTGGCACCAGTGAAACCCTTGCAGCGTCTCTACGACGGCCGTTTAGGCAGCAATCCAGCTACGGAAAGCCCTGGGTAGGCGACGCTCCGTTATAGTCATCAAGCAAATTGCCGAAGCATTTCGCAAGACTAATTGGAGGCCAGTGACGGAATTTCCAACACTGTTGGATCACCGTCTAAAACACTGCCATCAAGATACCCGGCACTGACCACGAAAGGTCCGCCCTACCCGTTTGGGCGTCGGCCCATTCGAGTAATGCGAGTTGGGGCAAGCCCCAACCCGCGGAGCAAAGCATTTCGGGAGTGCGATACATGTGCAACAAAAAAGGCAATGTGAGGGAGGGCCCGACGCCATAGCTGGAAATATTTCCCATTCCCAGTAAAATCCAGGGCGCCGTGAAGGGAGGGGGGGACCCCGCCCAAAATAAAGGCAGTTAAGTCCTCAGGCGTTGACGCACTAACCTGACTACTAATAAAATCCCTGAACTCCGGAACTAACAACCCAAAATTATGACGGTGATACCCCCACCGCGGGCACTCCACCAACATATGTTCGATAGTCTCAGATTCACCTCCGCCACATGCAGGGCAGTGTTCAAGGAACCGCTCAGGCATGGCATGAATCCGGGCCAATCGGCGGGCAGTGGGAAATACTCGGGTGCGTAATTGTATCATAATGTGCAACCCGGCCACAACCCCCGCGGGGACACCCACACCGTACTGTGGCAACGGGTTTGACGCATAGGACGCCTGGACATATATACCCCAGGTGTTATTGCGTGCTAACGATACCGACGATTCGTAACGCGCCCACACCGATGCCTTTACTAGTTTAGCGGCATCGCGCGCGGCTAGTGACCTCCACTCAAGTGGAAGGTGCGCCCCCTCAGCTAGCCCTACGTTCGCCCTAGCTAGTCGATCTAACCACCGCACAGTCCCCGACGTCCACGTGTTAGGGCGCGCCCGACTTGGCTGATCTACTAAATGGGTTATACATGTATTCAAGTCGGATGCTTTAAGGAACGCCCGAGCCCGTGCCGCAGCGGCCGTAGCCTCTATGGGCGCAATATCCAATTCCCGCATCATCGGTGCAGTGGCCACCCCAGGGGAGTTTTTACCTACCCCAATGAGGCAACGCAAGCACTGATTGAGTACAGTTTGTAATTTATTTGCGCCGCTAGTTCTATCCATGCCCCATACTTCACACCCATAAGTTAAAACCGGCAGTACACAGGTTTTAAAAACCGACACACGCACATTAATAGGGATTATGTCCCGTCCACCAACTAATACCGAATCGAGCGCCTCAATAGCGCGTTTACCCTTCTTAACCCGGTCGTCTACTATGTGTTGCATACCTAAATCCGACTTAATGACCGTACCCAAGTACCTATATTCATTTACAACCGGTACCCGTTCCCCCCCAAGCTGCCATCGGGCAGCTTGTTCGCGTAACGCGGTCTCGTCGGAATATCGGCCTAATGCCATCACGCCACACTTAAGTACCCCAAACCCCATAAAATGATCCTCCGCCCACTGCGAGAAGTGGGCGAACATGGCATGCAGGTTATCGAACGAGCCTGTGATACCAACAGCGTCGTCCGCGTATAACTGACCTGGCACCCTTAGTGGTTGCCTTGCCGCTAATGTGTCAGTGCACCCTGGTACATCACACCCTAGATGTTCTACCCCATCGAATATATCGTTTATAAATATGTTAAATAGGATGGGGGAAGCGGGGCACCCCTGTCGGAGGCCACGCTCTATGGGTATGGGGTCTGATAGTGTTCCCGGGGCCACCCCTGTCTTGACCCGTACCATACTATCCCTGTATAGAGTTTTAATGAAGGTAAGCATATGACCCGAAACTCCTATGGCTTGTAGTTTTAGGAATAAAAGCTCATGAGGTACGGTGTCATATGCCTTCCTAAAGTCAATAAAACCCGCGTACGTGGGTAGACCTGCCGCTTGGCGACGAGCCGCGATATCGAACAAGCTGGCGACTTGCATGGGGCCCTCCTCATTCCGCATAAAACCCGCTTGCCAACGGCGGATTATCCCTTTAGCTTGGCAGACGTCTTGCAAGCGTTGGGAAATGACGGTCATAAGGAGTTTCATAGCGGCACCCATAATCGAAATACCCCTATGATTGTCCATAACGGTCGCGTCGCCTTTCTTGGGCACCGATACTATGGCCGAGCTACGCCACTGATGGGGGATATAGTTCTTAGTCCATATCCCGTTAATTAAGGCCAGCAATGCCTTGCCAAAATGGCTATTCGGGGCGTATATCGCCAATTTTAAAGCCTCTGCAGTGATCCCATCCCTGCCCCTGGGCCTTATTATTTTTTAAACGCCTAAGAGCCTTGACTAGTCCCTCCCATGTTATATGCCCATTAATCCCGTTTAGTGCGGGGGCAATGGGTGGGGATGTACCGTGGCGGTGTTCCCACGCCGCACGGTATATCGCAACCCGTTGTGCTAGGGGGTGGGGGTCACGCAGCAGCTCCCGATAGTGCCGCGCCAATGCAGCTCCCGAGACAATGCTGCGACACGACGACCCCGACACGACGACCCCCCCCCCCCCCCCCTCTCGAGTGCCCCTCTCGGCTGACGAGTGCCCCTCCGGGCCGACAGGACGAGTGCCCCTCTCCCAGGTCCGCTCAGCGCGTGAGTTGCGAGCGGTGCCCCCACGATCCGAGCCCACCCCGCACCACGCGAGCCGCTGGATTACGCTCGTTAATTAATACTCCATAGTACTTATCCGTCTGTGTTACACTCGTGTTGCGCCGCGCCGCCACCGCCACCGGCATGTCGAGCCACCGCGACCCACGCAAGGGCAAGAGCCCGGCCAGCCACCACCCGCCCGGGCGAGGCGGAGGGCATGCCAAGTTCCGCATGCAAGGACCCCATTTTCGAAGGCCGGCAGGGCGACACCGTTCCTTCTTCTTCCGCGTTGCGTCCTCACAGGAGGCCAGCGTGTGTGTGCGGTGGTTTCTTGCCAACCAGCATTACTTCCTACCGCAGTACATCCGAGTTTTCCAGGTTAACGGCGCATCGTTCGCCCCGGACCACACTGCCAGCAAATTCTACATGGACAACGCTATCGTTCGTTGGGCAAGAGGGGACGCAATTGCACATGGCGGAACAATGACCTACGTTGCAAAATGGTGCCTCCACGCGGACAAGCGCGAAGACACTGGACCCGACGATGCATGCTACCTACTCACCCTCGTCCATGCAGCCCTCACCCCCGTGGCTCGCCTGGGCAGCATGTCGTCTATGACCGAGCACGCAGCCAACACCGAGCTGCCGGGCCTCATCGCCCCTGCCGCAACGCACTGGGTAGAGCAGCGCAGGGATTGGCTAGCCCTGCTCCCCACCCTGCCCCCTTGGCGCGCTGCACCCCCTGGTGACCCCTCCTACTACGAGCCGCCTGAGCACCGCCCTTCTGTTCTCGTCGCCCCAGCCCCAGCCCCAGCGCCTCCCGCGCCCCACCCGGAGTTCTTCCAGCAGGCCGGCCCGGCTTACTTCCCCCCCCCGCCGGCATATGCCCATTGCCACACCTATGCAACCCCCAACCTTGCTCCCCCTCAGCAAACATGGACCCAGCCCTATGCCCCATGCGGCGCCTTCACCCCCCCTCCCCATCATCCCACCCCCTTCCTGTTCGGCACCCCCTCCCCGCAAGGACCAGCACAAAGCAGTGGCGGAGCCGCAGATTGCAACAGGCGCCTAGACGCTGCGTTCTCCCCCACGCGAACGCCGCCTCCCCCGGGCGCAGGGATTCCCGGCAGCGGCCAGCTCCACCGCGGCTCCGCCGGAGCCTCGTCCTCGGCGGCACCACCACGCCAGGGACACCAGCACCCTCCACCCCCCAAACGCCTGCACGTTGACCTCGCCCCCGCCGACCCGGATATTACCCTGGAGGATGTCTTGGAGGCCGGCATGCCGCCCCTTGGCGCTGGCGCAGCTGCGCCATCGCCGCATGGCTCGGCACACCAGCTCCCACCTCACCTGCCTCCCCCTGCCCAAGCCCAGACAGACCCGACTTCGGACTTCCAGCTCCTAGGAGGCATGCTGATGGAGATCCAAAAGCAGATGGCCGCCCAGACAGCTGTCGTTGCGCTGCTGCGCGACGAGATGGCGGAGCGCCGCCGCGAGACCTCCCACCTCAACAACGTCGTCACCGCACTCCAAGCTGGCGCTCCCCTCGTCTCCCAGGTACCCTTGGCTCTTGCTGCCCCCGGAGCCCCCGCGCTCCCCAGAGCCGGCATGGACGCCGGCAACCCCCAGGTGGATGGACCGCCCCTACCCCAGCCCCATGGCAGCGCCCCCGGCGCGCACGAGGGGAGTGCACCGCCGTAAACCCCACCCCCACCCCCAACCCCTCCTCGTCGGACCGCCCCCTCAGGCCTCGCCGCACCCCCTCCCTCCTACCCATCCCCAATGACTCTCCGGTGCCCTCTCCCCGAGTGCCCCTTCGTGTGCGACACCGCCGCGCACCTGGCCGAGCACTTCCGCCGCGCCCGCAGCGCCGACCACAAACGCGTCGCCAGTTGCCCAGCGGAGGGCGGCGACCCTAGAATCGCTGGCTTAGCTGCCTACCTCCCCACTGTGGGTCTAAGGCCTTGCCCCCGCCGGTGCGGCAAAGTCTACGTCGCAGCCAGCGGCAATGCGCAGATCATGCGTACCCATCTACTAAAGTGCCGCATCGACGCGCACGGCAATCCCCGCCAGCTACCAGCCCCCCCTCCTTCGCCACCTCGCCCCCCCGCCCCCCCGGCCGAACCCAGTGGCGCCCCACCAGCCCCTACCACGGCTCTTGACCCCCCAGCCGGCCCCGTGCCCCCCGCTCACCCCCTCCCGCCGGCCCCGGACCTCCTTCCCTTTATGCCGACCTCCACCGACGGCATCGCTCGCCGCCAAGCGGCTGAAGCTGCCCATACCCAAGTAGGGGCACCCATCCAATGGGCCCTCGACAACCCCGACTTCTTCCTCCCCTACGTGCGTGACACGGCCGTGCGCACGTCACCAAGAATCCCGATGTCCGCCCGCGACGCCATTGGCGCCGCTATCCGACCAATCTGGGATATATCGCATTCCGCCCGGGGCGCCATGCGCGAGGCCGCGTGCCACCTGGCCATCCTCTTCCCGGCGGCCGTTCTCTGGTCGCACGCTGCCGGCGCTAACGCCCACGTGGTACGGACTGCTATCGACCACCGCTTAGCCCTCTGGCGGCAAAGCGATATTCCTGCACTGCTCCACGAGGCCGCACTCGCGCGCGAGACGATCCAGCCAACCGCCTCGGGCCCTGCGACCTCGCGGGGCTACCTGCGCGGCCGCATCTCTTGGCGGGTCGGGAAGGCGGTGCGACTCATTCGCGTCGGTCGGTTCCGCGACGCCGCAGCGCTTGCCGAGAACCACGGCGTTGCGGAACCGTCCGCAGAGAACATCGACGAGCTGCGCCGGCTGTTTCCTCCCCCTGCAGCTGACGACCCATCCGGCCTGCTCCCCCCGCCCGAGCCAGATGACATACCCCCTATTACCATCAGCCCCGATGACTTGCACGGCGTGCTCCAGCGAGCGCCAGCCGACTCGGCTTGCCATCGCGATGGTTGGCGAGTCGACCACCTACGTGATCTGTCTGATGACTATGATACCCTGCAGTCCATGGCTCGCTTTATGACCGTTGTGTGCTCTGGTAACGTCTCCGACCGCGTCAAGCAGCTACTGTCCTCCTCGACCCTCATTCCCTTGTGGAAGAAGGACGAAGAGGCGCGAGGCGATCTGCGAGGGCAGGCCGAGGCGCAGAACAGCCCCTACCGCCCACCCATTCGGCCCATCGGCTTCAGCTCCGCTCTAACTAGAGTGGCCTCCTCGGCAGCCATGTGGACTATCCGCGACCACGTAGCCCGTGCTGTCGGCCCATCGCAATTTGCGTTAAGCACTCCGGCCGGCACGGACATGATCCAGTGGGTAATACAGGTCGCCATGGAGATGGACGATCGGCTCGCTGCGTCATCCATCGACGCCTCCAATGCCTACGGTATGACCGACCGGCGCGCCATACGGAGGCGCCTGGTCGCCGACCCAGCCCTGCATTCCTTGCTGCCCCTCTTCGACATGCTATACGCTGGCCCCTCGGAGAACTGGTTGTATGACCACGAGTCCGACGGCGACGCGCCGACAGTTGTGCTTACACAGCTGCGCGGCATTCGCCAAGGCTGCCCGCTCGCCACCTTCTTTTTTTGTCTCACCGTTGGCCCTGTCTTTGATGCTATCACTGCGAAGTTGGGTATGGGCGGCCTCGGCCTCGCATTTGCCGACGACCTGCACCTCCTAGGCACGGCGCTTGGCACGGCGCTTGCTCTACACTCAGCTCAGCCTGCCCTAGCGGCAGTTGGGCTATCGATCTCCTGGGGCCCCGACAAGACGGAAGTGGCGTTTGCGCCTGCGGAACACGGCGCCGCCATAGGCGAGTGGGAGGGCCTCCTCCCCCGAGCCGCAGGCGCGCCTTCCCCCCCTCCCTGCCCGCCCTCTGGATCCCTGGACGCCGCCGCCTTCTCGCGCGCCAGGGACCCCGCTGTCCTACCCCACCTCGTCACGGGCTTCCGCCGCTGCCTGGGGGTGCCGCGCCATCGCAAGCTTGACCCCACCTTCGTGCGCGACGCACTCCGGCGGCCTGCCGCGCGACAAGACGCCATCCTACTTATGGCGCGCGAGATAGCTGATGCGGGCCACATTCACGCGTCCCTGCGCCTCGTGCAAGTGTGCGGCGTCAAGCGCTTCGCACACCTGCTGCGAGGCTTACCGCCCGAGTCGCTTGCTGAGTTTATGCTCGAGAGAGATGCCGCGGTACGCTCCACGCTCGCGCACATTATGGATCTCACTGGCGACGAGACAGCGGCTAGCCTAAGTTTGATGCGCACCGGACTATCCACAATGCTCGGTGGTATCGCTGTCGACTCACTAGTTCACGAGTCGCACGAGCAGCACCTCGGGGCCTTTTTCGCCCTCGCTGGGCCTCTGGCCGAGCGCCTACGCAAGATGCCCGGACTCCTGGCGCCCCGGCTGATTCAGCAGCTAGCGAACCCGGAGACTTCCTCCCTGCCATGGGCCGCCGCACTACGTCGGGCGTGGCAGGCCAGCCAAGACAGAGAAGACTCTTTCCAGCCGTGGGAAACAGACATGGCCTCTACCGTGGCGCCGGTCGGCAACCCGGTCGACAGAGCCGGCGACACCACTACCGGTACGCTTGATTTGCCCCCCAGGCTCACCCTCGGCGAGCTGCCCTCCTTGAACTCCGCAATCGACGAAGCAAAAGGCCTCCGGAAGGTCGCCGCTGTTCTGTCGCACACGCGCAAGTGGCGCGTCTTCTTCGACCTGTACAAAACCGCCACACTGCCCGAGCGCATACGCCTACTGTCCCAGTCTGGCCACGGGAGCGTCACATACCTAACCTCCGACACTCCCGCGGCTTACGCTGTGGAACCTGAACCGTACCGCGTCGCGCTGCGCAAGTGCTGCGGCATCGCCGCCCTCGGCGACAGCCCGCTCGGGCTCGAGGACTCGTGCCCACACTGCGACCTATCCCCCGGCGCCACTGACGAAGCACTTGAGCGGCACATTGTGCGCTGCCCACGCGCCGGCGCGTGGCACAAGGTTCACGCGCGCATCGCCACTACCATGGTATCCATCTTGCACGAGGCCGGGGCCCCGCGCGACTCTGTCCTAACGGAGGTGCGCGGCCTCCGTTCCGCGGACGCTACGCGCCCGGGAGACGTGGTGCAACTTGACTACATGGGGCCGGGGGTGCACCTTGTGCTAGACGCTGCTGTCACAGGCGTCTTCCGCAACTCCATCGCGGCGCAAGTCGCGGTCCAACCCGGCTACGCGGCGCGCTTGCGCGAGCAAACCAAGTTTAGGGTTGACGCCTGCTCGTCCCAGCCCGTGGCAAGGCGACACCGCTTCGTCCCGTGCGTCGTCGAGGAGGGCGGGCGTCTGGGCGAGCACCTGCTCGCTCTACTCAAGGAGCTTGCGGAGCGCGGCATCGCAAGCGGCCACCTAAAGCAACCCCCCTCGTGGCGTGAGCTCCGGCCAGCCGCCCTGGTTGCCCACTGGATACGGAAGTGGACTGCGAAGCTTTCTGTGGCTCTGCACATATTTCTCGCCGAATATCTCTGTCGGCACACCGGAAGCCGTCCCTTCGGCTTCGGCGGAAGATCTTTTAGGCCGGCCGGCCGTCAATTACCTGCCGCATCCCCGGGCCCCGCGGCCCGGCGCTAAGAGGGTTCTGCTTAAATGTAGGCTTTTTCCTCCCCCAGTACTTTGCGTGCATTCTCCGGACGCTCTCCCTGTAACCAAAAAGTTCAATAGTGCCGCGCCCAGCACGCATTGATTTCGCCCGGCTCGGTATGAAGTACCCCCGATACCGGATCGCGTACTGGCTGGTCGTTCGCGCCCTCGAATGAACCCTGCCCCTTACGGAGAGAGCGCGCCCACTTCCAGAACTCCCGTCTCCCACCACCCTTCTTAAAATCCTGAACCGCTTTTAGCACGGCCCGCTCCCTCTGGCGGCGGCGGTTATTACGTACTAGTGTCCGGACCCTATGCCGCGCAGCAGCGTAACCGGCAGCATGTGCCAGCAGCCTACTGCGCCGGCTGCGATGGCCTCTTCGGCGGCGAGCATCCCGGAGGGGGGCGGGCACGATTTGTTCCTCTCGCACGACTGGGGCGTCGACGGGAGAAACCATGAACGCGTCCTGCGAGTGGGCCGCGTGCTCTCCAGCAGGCTGGGCCTCAAGCCTTGGATAGACGCCCACGAGCTGAGGGCGAACCTTCATAAAGAAATGGCAAAGGGAATCGGTCGATCCAAAGGGGTCGTAGTATTCGTCACGAAGCGCTACCACGACAAGGTCGTCGGCGGTGACTCCCACGACAACTGCCAGTATGAGTATGAGCTCGCACTGAACTATAAAGGCAGGGCGAGAATGGTGGCTGTCGTGATGGAGAGAGAGATGCTGAATCCCAAAGAGTGGAGGGACAATATGATGGCGCTTGGAGGCAGCCTGTACGTGGATCTGACAGACCTGGACCAGCTCTCCGAGGAGCAGCTTGAGCGTCGACTCCGGGACACGCTGCTAAAAATCGTCACCCCCTGGCTGGGCCCGAGGAACCCTGACCCGGAAGGTTTGCGTCTCTGCCCTACCTTCTCCTCCCGCCCCCGCACAAACAATCTACCCCCAACGCATTACGAACTGTTGGCCGCGATGCAAGGATCCCCCCCCCCCTCCCCCCCCGGCCGGGCTCTAAGCCAGTTCCTGGGTTGAGCGCTGACACTTGTCCCCACTGGCACTGACTCATCCCCGTCGCTCACAGGTCCCAGGACGCAGCCTGGAGCCACTGCCGCTGCCGCCAATCGCACCGGCAGCGGCCACATCATTGCGCCGGACGTGAGGGTCTTTCTGAAGGAAACCATCCGGATGGATGACGAGTTCGTTGAGAGCCTGGCTGTCCAGATGAAGGGGCTGAGATGCATCGAAGACCTGGCGTATGTGGAAGAGGCCGACATGGAAGCGGCCCGAGTGCCCACGGCCAACATCAGGCGCTTCAAAGCCAAACGCCCCGAGAGCGCTGCCACCCGGAGGGCGCCACCACCGGCTGCTGCACCGGCCAGCACCAACACACGCCCCCCTGCGGATGGAAACGCGCAAGAGGCACAGGCGTTGGCGTCGCTCAAGAGCGGCAGCCTCACCCTCCCGCAGATTCAGAGCGCACTGCGGCAGCACTCTGGCTCGGCTGCGGTGGCAAAACAGGCCTGCGGGGCGCTGAGAAACATGTGCGGCATTAATGCTGACAACAAGGCGGAGGCGGGACGGCTGGGGCTGCTGGCGGAGGTGCAGAGCGCACTGCGGCAGCACTCTGGCTCGGCTGCGGTGGCGGAGGCGGCCTGCGGGGCGCTGTGCAACATGTGCGTCAACCATGCTGACAACAGGGCGGAGGCGGGCCGGCTGGGGCTGCTGGCGGAGGTGCAGAGCGCACTGCGGCAGCACTCTGGCTCGGCTGCGGTGGCGGAGGCGGCCTGCGGGGCGCTGAAGAACATGTGCGTCAACAATGCTGACAACAAGGCGGAGGCGGGCCGGCTGGGGCTGCTGGCGGAGGTGCAGAGCGCACTGCGGCAGCACTCTGGCTCGGCTGCGGTGGCGGAGGCGGCCTGCGGGGCGCTGAAGAACATGTGCGTCAACAATGCTGACAACAAGGCGCAGGCGAGCCGGCTGGGGCTGCTGGCGGAGGTGCAGAGCGCCCTGCGGAAGCACTCCGGCTCGGCTGCGGTGGCGGAGCAGGCCTGCGCGGCGCTGTGGAACATGTGCGCCAACAATGCAGACAACAAGGCGGAGGCGGGCCGGCTGGGGCTGCTGGCGGAGGTGCAGAGCGCACTGCGGAAGCACTCTGGCTCGGCTGCGGTGGCGGAGCAGGCCTGCGGGGCGCTGTGCAACATGTGCATCAACAATGACAACCAGGCGGAGGCGGGACGGCTGGGGCTGCTGGCGGAGGTGCAGAGCGCAATGCGGAAGCACTCAGGCTCGGCTGCGGTGGCGGAGGAGGCCTGCGCGGCGCTGAGGATCATGTGCATCAACAATGACAACGCGGCGGAGGCGGGCCGGCTGGGGCTGCTGGCGGAGGTGCAGAGCGCACTGCGGCAGCACTCTGGCTCGGCTGCGATGGCGGAGGAGGCCTGCGGGGCGCTGTGGGCCATGTGCGTCAACAATGACAACAGGGCGCAGGCGAGCCGGCTGGGGCTGCTGGCGGAGGTGCAGAGCGCACTGCGGAAGCACTCTGGCTCGGCTGCGGTGGCGAAGGAGGCCTGCGCGGCGCTGAGGATCATGTGCATCAACAATGACAACGCGGCGGAGGCGGGCCGGCTGGGGCTGCTGGCGGAGGTGCAGAGTGCACTGCGGAAGCACTCAGGCTCGGCTGCGGTGGCGAAGGAGGCCTGCGCGGCGCTGTGCAACATGTGCGCCAACAATGCTGACATCAAGGCGGAGGCGGGCCGGCTGGGGCTGCCGGCGGACCTCAGGTCGGCGTTGAAACAGCACTCGGGAAATTCCTCTGTCAAAACCAGCGCAGAGGGCGCAATCAGGGCCATCTCTGCCTAGCCACCGCTGCACTACTACGCTCCCAGGCCTCCCGCAGCCCACCGCTGCGCCCTCCCCCCCCTCCACCGCAGGAGGCCCAGCGCCCCTGCGGCAAACCTGTGTAATACATCTTTCCCCCCCCACTCTGCCCTTCTGCAGCATCGCGCCGCATGTGTCTTCCTCGTCGCTCCCACACTCTGCCGCCACCACCAGCACGATCGAGGGAGGGTGAAGAACAAGCTTATGGGGTTGCGGGATTCGGCCTTACTTATCGACCGAAGCTTACTGCGGGTCAAAGACCTGTTTACAATCAGTGTTGATCCTGGGCAGCGGTGGTGCATACAAACTTGTGCGGCCGGCATATAACAAAAGCAGTGCAAAACATTGTAACCACACTTTGGGCTTGTGGTACATATTTTTGCCCCGATTGAGGCGAGAAAGCTATATTGAAACAACTTGAAATTGATCAGAATACACAGCGAACACCGCACGTATGCTCCGACTCGTTGCTGCAAACCAATGAATTATTTTTGGACCCGCGAACCCGATGAAATGTTACAGTGGCTTGGTATGTTGTGTTATGACAATACACTGATACCAGCATAAACACCGCAACAGTTAATTTGGCGCATACCACCTTACTTATGCTGTAATGTATGACACAAATAATTATGTTCATGCCATGAGTGACGATGTCATGCTCGTACTACCTGGAAAGGACAAGCAACGCGCGGGGACCAAGGTCCCGTCCGCCAACCAGCAGTGTTGTCATGTCATAAGTAATTCGCTTCGGTTTATGTGTGTCAGGCATAAGGATCCCCCCCGGCGGCGGGGCTCGTGCGCGTACCCTGGCACACACACGCACACGCACACCCATTCCTTGGAAACCCCGCGGAGTGCCATCTCCTCCAGCAGGACAAGAATACACGCGCGCGTGCAGGCCGCTACACATATTTTCCTCTCTCCAGTCCAGCGTGTCGATCCGGGGGGCCCATTGTTGTCCACCCGGGCGCGCTTAGAGCGCAGTGGCGTTGGGACCGCCCGGGTCAGGTCCGACCGCTACAGGTCCGCCCGGGTCATTGCCCACGTCGGGCACTGGGCGTGCGGTCAGGACGCACTGGGCGCCTACTTCAAGACGTCTGCGACCGAGGTTCAACGGCTCATCGCCGCCCTCTAAACTACCTCTTCACTGGACCAATGGGAGTGCAGCGGCGTCTTCACCGACACCGCTGTTGCTCAGCGGCGGGACTTCTCCTGCACACCCCTGTAAGCGCCCCTCTGTGAGGTCACCAACACATTGCCTCATGATCTCTTCAAAAAGGCAGCTTTGGTGGTGGCCTGGGGGCCAGGGCCACATCGGTTTTCTGCAGAGATGAAGGATGAGGCAACAGAAGCTCAAGACCAAGAAATATCAGAAAAATATATAGTTACAATGATTCGTAATTGGTGGTTGGATCCGTGAGCGGACCCAACTGCCAGCAGACCTGGGGCTGCTCCCGGGGCTGTCAAGAAACGCGGCGCGTTTGTAAGCAAGTAGGGGGGCGGCGGGGGCTGTCCCTCACAACAGTGAGTGTTTTCAGCATCTCTCGCCCATCCGCTCCGGAGAGTGCAGCGGCGTCTTCACCGACACCGCTGTTACTCAGTGGCGGGACTTCTCCTGCACACCCCTGGAAGCGCCTTCCTGTGAGGTTCCCAACACATTTTGCCTCATGATCTCTTCAGAAACGGTAGGGCAGCACCTAGTACGGCAACACCATCTGCCCTGACGCGGCGAACGCCACCAGCAGCCCCGCGGCCGTGCCGTCGATAAAGTGCAGCTCCGCGCGGGAAAAGCCGTCGTACAGCCAGCGGAGGGGGAAGGCGTGCCTCCACGGCGCGCGGTGGTACCAGGCCGGCCGCGGCCGGTCCAGCCAGCGGCTGAGCAGGCGGGACGTCCAGGGCACGAGGGTGTAGCTGATGATGGCGGCGTTGAGGAAGACCATGACGAGCGTGGCCCAGGGCAGGCGCAGGCCGGCCACGCTGCCGTTGAGGAGGTAGCCGGTGGCCAGGCTGCTGGCGTAGAGGTTGAGCAGGATGACGAGCCACGTCTTGAACTTGGCGGGCGGCGCCCGGGCGTCCGCGGAGCCGCCGGGCCCGGCGCTCTCCTCGGCGGCGGCGGGGGTCCGGCGCCCGCTCATCAGCAGCTCCAGCGCGCTGTGCGTGGAGGCCCGCACCTCCACCGGGCTCATCGTCAGCCGGTGCAGCTCCGCCACCAGGTACTTGCGCTCCTCGCACGACAGCCACGCCTGGGACCCAAACCACCCGCCATCAGGGACCGCGAGCACGCGGGGCCGGGCACCTCCGCCGGGCGCCCACCCGCCGCCCAGAGGCCGGTCACCAAGGATAGGCAGGGACAAGCAGGGAGAAGCCGGCGAGTACACAATTCCCCCGCCCTAGGTCGCCGCGGGGGGGGGGGGGGGGGAGGGCGCACCTCCAGGGCTCGGCGGCTCTGGAACCTCAAGATGGCGGTGTACAGGTTGCAGCCGGGCTTGGGGCGGATGATGGTGGAGCCCACAAACTCGTGGCAGCTGAAGCTGGTGGCGGCGGCGCCCAGGTCCTGTTGGGGTCACGCCCAAGGGGGAGGGGACCAAACTCGGCGCTGAGCTCAGCACGCCCGCGCGATGCCGGCGCCCCCCCGCCTGGGTGGATAACAATGCCCCCCCCCCCCCCCCCCGGACCAACACGCTGGACCGGGGAGAGGACAACATGTGTAGCGGCCTGCACGAGTTCATGTTTGTGTCTGCTTGGAGGAGATCGCACTCCGCGGGGTTCCCAAGGACTGTGTGTGCGTGTGTATGGCTACACGGACGAGTCCCGCCCCCAGGGGGGATCCTTGTGCCATGACACACATAAGCTGTTTATATGTGCCATAAGCGGAAGCATTTATGACATACTTAGTATGTGTTGAGATAACAAGCTCGAAAAAGATGCCGATCGGGCTTGGATGTCATCGTCCGATATTGTAGAGCTTGTATACCCATCTGAACCGGGGCTAGGACCGCACCACAGGACTGTACGAGGCACTGTCCCAACGCCCCTCATGGCTCCGAGGAGAGGGAGGACAGGAAAGTCTGGGTAGATATCCTAGGACCTGAGCCATAGAAGCCAAAATCATCCTCACTTGAGCCTGGATGTAGGAGAATTTTGGGGAATCAATGATCGTGTCACCAGAGCTACGAATCAGTCCTACACCGGATATAGCGGAAGATGGGAACCCATGAAATCTTGAAATGCCTTAAATGTCGGACCCGGGTCTGCTGCCATACAGGCTTGCCACCTTAGCTCCGAAACCATGTTGAGATAGCAAGCTCGAATAAGATGCCGATCGGGCTTGAATGTCATCGTCCGATATTGTAGAGCTCGTATACCGGTCTGAACATGGCCGACGACCACACCACAGGACTGTACGAGGTACTGAGAGTCCCAACATTATGACATGATGGCATTGATCGTTGGCGGGGCCTTGGTCCCCATGCGTTGCTTGTCCTTTCCAAGTGGTGTGAGAATGACATCATTACTTGTGGCATGATAAGCATGGGTAGTTGTGTCATACATTACAGCATTATAAGTTATGCGCCTAATTAATTGATGCGGGTGATTATGCTGGTATTAAGTGACCTGTCATGACATATCATACAAACTCACTGTAGTAATATTTCATTGGGTTTGCGGGTCCAAAACAAAATTCATTGGTTTGAAGCAACGAGTCGGAACATCCGTGAAGTATTCGTGGTGCATTCTGATTTATTTCAAGATATTTAAATGTAGCTTTCTCTCTTCGCGGTGGGTCAAAAATGGTAAAATATACCACATCCAAGCCCAGACTGGGGTTATAATCTCAAGCTACACTGCTTTTGTTGTATGCCGGCCGCACAAGTTTGGGACCCATGTATCACCCTGGCCTTGATGTGAACACCGAGGACCGCTCCACAGCTTGCACACAACTATCATAGCCATAATAGATACATGTAGAAACAGAGGTTTTCCATACCGTGCGGCATGCACGCGCACACACGATTGCTGCAAGACATGGCTCCCGTGGGAGAAGGGAGGAGGCGGGGGAGGGGAGGAGGAGGGGGGAAGGTGGAGGCACCTTGAGCACCGCCTCAAACTCTGCGAACTTGTCGGGGTGGACGTGGTGGCTGACGATGATGCTGATCGGGCCGTCCATCCTGACCAGCGGCTCCGTCTTGGCCGCCTCCCTGGCCCGCATCTCGCTCGACCGCTGCGCCGCCTGGGCAGCGCGCAACACGGCGCTCAGCTGCTGGTGGTGGCCCCGGGGGCGAGGTCTTAAGACAAGGGATGGAGGCCGCCCCGCATGACGAGGGCGCCACCAGTCGAATGTACGCATCCTCCTTCTCCACGGCCTCCATCAGCATGGCGGCCGCGTCCGCGCCGCTCCTGATGCCGCCCCGGCTGCTCGCCCCGCCAGCCTCCGCCGCATCCTCCAGCTCGCCGACCGCCTCCGCTGGCTGGCCTGGCTGCACCGCCCCCGTGCCCACCGCCTCGCCCTTGTCCTGTGTGGCTGGCGGGGCGGCAGCTGCTGGTCGTGCCACTTTTCTTGGGCGCAGGCACGGGAAGCCCTGGAGAGGGGGCAACAGTCCCAGGCGGGAAGCGCCGCAGGTTTGTTTCAGACCTTAAAGCCCCGTTCTTCCCCCCCCCCCCCCCCCCTTCCCCCCCGCCCAAGTCCCCCTCCCCGGTGCGCAAATGCAGAGCAGGAGGTATAGCGGGCGAGGGGGGGGGGGGGGGGGGGGCGCTACCTCGTACAGCGTCAGCATGGGCTCCACGCTCCACAGCCAGTGGCGCGGGCGCCTCTGAACCAGCCACCACGTGAGCAGCGGCTGCAGGCTCGGCGTCATCACCCACAGCACCTGCCGGGCAGTGCGGGCGGCGAAGGCTCACACGGGCGCCATATGCGCAACAAGGATGACAACGGCGAGGATGCCGCCGTTGCATCGCGGGCGGTGGCACTGCGGCGGCAATGCGGAGGGCGGGGGTGGCGAGGGTGCTGAGGACGCTGATCGACACGATCACAGAAAGATCGGATCAGAGCCAGGGCCATCAAGACTGCCGTATGATGGCGGGGAGAGAACGAAACGACGATAAGCACTGTTACAGTAATGATCATATCCAAAAGGAATCAGAGCCACGGTGATGGTGATGATGACCGTGTTGGTACCGTGATGGTGACGGTGATGGTGATGATTCCGCCAACATAGTGCAATGGAAGGAGTTCGGTGCGTCTTGACCGTCTACCCGTTGTCACTGCGGATGGGGCCCTGCGGAGGATTGGGGCTTACCAGCGTCACGGTGACTGCCTGGCTGACAAACAGGCTCGCCTGCCAGGGCCAGTCGCTCAGGAGCGTGCCCAGCGAGCCGACCGGCCAGTTGAGGAGCAGCACCACGATCCAGACGTTGAGGGTGGTGAAGAGCAGCAGCCGCCACAGCGCCAGCTCCGGCACCCGCCCCGTGCGGCCCCCGTCCCGGAGGACCACCTCGCTGCCGTCGCCGTGCGGCACCGTGGGGTCGTCGCTCCACACGTAGTCCACCGTCAGCGACTGCCCCTCCATGACCTTGGCGCTCGAGGTGCTCGGGTCCCACAGCTGCTGCTGGATGCCGCTGGCCACGTGCTTGGCGCGCACCTCCGACTCCAGCCAGCGCCTGCCGCAGCATCCCCATGCGGAGGTCGGCCCCATACTCTAATAACTTGCAATCCTGTACTAGTTAATAGAATAACTGTCTCTGAGAAAACACCCCTCCCCCTCCTCGCAGACATGGTGGGTTTGGTGTGAACACTGGCGGCAAGGTCGCCGCGGCCCACCTCATGTTGTGCGCACCCAGGTACCGTGCGTCAATCATGTACACCAAGTGAGCGCTCTTGTCATGCTTGGGCCGCCCCGGCTGCTGACTGTCGTCCGCCAGCTCGGGGCGGTACATCAGCGTCCCTGTGGAGGTTGCAGGGCACCCGGCCGCCGTCAGCCCCAGCCGCGGGACATCGCCCCGCCGTTTCTGGCATCAGACACGTCAGCTGCCCGCGAGTTCTTGGCGCCTAGTCGGGGGTACGAGGACAGCTGGTGTTGGGTTCTGAGGGAGACGCGGTGTCATCAATGGGGTTCGTCGCGGCGGCTTGGTGTGCCCAGCCCGCGTGAGGATGCCCCTTACCCTGGTAGCCCTCCCACCCCTGGCTCTGCACCACGATGAACTCCTGTATCCACTGCTCGTAGAGCTTCCGCCGCTTGATGGGCACCTGCGCCCGCCGAAAGATCCACCGCCACCGTGGTTATTCCCCGGATATGTCCAATGGAAAGCACGCCAGAACATTCACTCCGATTATTATTCGTCCTGGCGCGACTCCGTCTGCGAACAAGAGCCCCTCGTCATCCGCATTAATGGCGACGGCTTTAGCCCTTGAACTACTTCACCAAAAATCCCGACTCGGTATTTCAGAAAGCTGGCGACCATCGGGACGGCGTCCCACGGCAGCGCCGCAATAGCATTGGTGGGTGGGTGTTAGCGGGCGGGGGGGGGGGGGAGGGGAGGGGGGGGGGGGGGGGGGGGGGGGGGGGTCGCCCGCCTTGTGCACAATGTGAAGCGCCACGCAATGCGTCGTCGACTCCCAGTCCGTGCACACCTCCTCCAGCTGCCGCAGCAGCTGCAAGCCCGACACGGGGTCCGCGTCAGCGGCTGACCGGCCGCTTCCGTCAGCCAACTTGTCCCAACGGACGGAGCCGCCTGCTGCATCGACGGCCGATGGGTCGAGCGACGCGACAGATTGGTCGCTGGCTGCGGACCCGGGCTGCTGCATGCCCCGCCCCCGAGCCGCTGCCTCCATGAGGCGGCCGGAGGGGGGTTCAGGCTCGAAGGCGGTGACTACTGGGCTGGCAGGTGAGCGTACACGACTGGAGACTGTGCGCCGGCAGTGCGAGAATTGCGGTTGTGAGCGGCAGCATCAGCTGAGCCCTAGGTCGCGGCTGTCTGATGCGCGCTGATGTGGTGCTGGGTGTGAGCTAACGACTATGCGCTGCGGCAGACAAGTCAACAGTGATTATAACGGCAGCGCAGCGCGCCTCGTGCTTCGTCAGGCGGGTTTCGAGGGAGGTGGGGCAGGAGTTAGCCGAAAAGGGCGGTGTGCAGGCGTTTTACACGGAAGGGCCGAAAGGCGGTCGGTCTGGTCGTCTGGAGGCAAGAGAACACCAACCGGGGGGGAGCGTGGGCTTTGGTCCTCCGGGTGGCGGTGTAGGGGTGAGCTCTTTCGCGCAGACCTGCCCGATATTTTACCCCGGCGCTTTACGCTTATTTGTACGTTTCGCTTGCTGTTTTATTGATATTGTTTTTCCCGCCCCCGGGACAGGACTGGCACCAGTGAAACCCTTGCAGCGTCTCTACGACCGCCGTTTAGGCAGCAATCCACTTACGGAAAGCCCTGGGTAGGCGACGCTCCGCTGTAGTCATCAAGCAAATTGCCGGAGCATTCTGCGAGACTGATTGTCCAGTGACGGAATTTCCAACACTGTTGGATCACCGTCTAAAACACTGCCATCAAAATACCCGGCACGGACCACGAAAGGTCCGCCCTACCCGTTTGGGCGTCGGCCCATTCGAGTAATGCGAGTTGGGGCAAGCCCCAACCCGCGGAGCAAAGCATTTCGGGAGTGCGATACATGTGCAACAAAAAAGGCAATGTGAGGGAGGGCCCGACGCCTTAGCTGGAAAAATTTCCCATTCCCAGTAAAATCCAGGGCGCCGTGAAGGGAGGGGGGGACCCCGCCCAAAATAAAGGCGGTTAAGTCCTCAGGTGTTGACGCAATAACCTGACTACTAATAGAATCCCTGAACTCCGGAACTAACAACCCAAAAGTATGACGGTGATACCCCCACCGCGGGCACTCCACCGACATATGTTCGATAGTCTGAGATTCACCTCCGCCACATGCAGGGCAGTGTTTCAGGAACCGCTCATGCATGGCATGAATCCGGGCCAATCGGCGGGCGGTGGGAAATACTCGGGTGCGTAATTATATCATAATGTGCAACCCGGCCACAACCCCCACGGGGACACCCACACCGTACTGTGGCTACGGGTTTGACGCATAAGACGCCTGGACATATATACCCCAGATTTTATTGCGTGCTAACGATGCCGACGATTTGTAACGCGCCCACACCGATGCCTTTACTAGTTTAGCGGCATCGCGCGCGGCTAGTGACCTCCACTCAAGTGGAAGGTGCGCCCCCTCAGATAGCCCTACGTTCGGCCTAGCTAGTCGATCTAACCACCGCAAAGTCCCTGACGTCCACGTGTTAGGGCGCGCCCAACTTGGCTGATCTACTAAATGTGTTATACATGTATTCAAGTCGGATGCTTTAATTAAGGAACGCTCGAGCCCGTGCCGCAGCGGCCGTAGCCTCTAGGCGCAATATCCAATTCCCGCATCATCGGTGCAGTGGCCACCCAAGGGGAGATTTTACCCATCCCAATGAGGCACCGCAAGCACTTATTGAGTACGGTTTGTAATTTATTTGCGCCGCTAGTTCTATCCATGCCCCATACTTCACACCCATAAGTTAAAACCGGCAGTACAAAGGTTTTAAAGACCGACACACACACATTAATAGGAATTATGTCCCGTCCGCCGACTAATACGAATCGAGCGCCCCAATGGCGCGTTTACCCTTCTTAACCCGGTCGTATACTATGTGTTGCATACCTAAATCCGACTTAATGACCGTACCCAAGTACCTATATTCATTTACAACCGGTACCCGTTCCCCCCCAAGGTGCCATCGGGCAGCTTGTTCGCGTAACGCGGTCTCGTCGGATAATCGGCCTAATGCCATTACCGCACACTTAAGTTAGTACCCCAAACCCCATAAAATGGTCCTCCGCCCACTGCGAGAAGTGGGCGAACATGGCATGCAGGTTATCGAACGAGCATGTGATACCAACAACGTCGTCCGCGTATAACTGACCTGGCACCCTTAGTGGTTGCCTTGCCGCTACTAATGTGTCGGTGCACCCTGGTACATCACACCCTAGATGTTCTACCCCATCGAATATATCGTTAATAAATATGTTAAATAGGATGGGGGAAGCGGGGCATCCCTGTCGGAGGCCACGCTCTATGGGTATGGGGTCTGATGGGTATAGTGTTCCCGGGGCCACCCTTGTCTTGACCCGTACCATACTATCCATGTATAAAGTTTTAATGAAGGTAAGCATATGACCCGTAACTCCTATAGCTTGTAGTTTTAGGAATAAAACCTCATGAGGCACGGTGTCATATGCCTTCCTAAAGTCAATAAAACCCGCGTACGTGGGTAGACCTGCCGCTTGGCGACGATTGATATTGATATTATTGAAAACTTAGAGGAGTATGTTCCCACACCTCGAAGCCTTCTATAAAATCTACATAATTATAAGGCTCTTCCTTTAAGGCTCTTCCCATTCAATTTCCCGGTCTGGCTGCCCCCCCCCCTCCCCCTCTGATTTTGCGGCTTGCGCACTTTGTTTGTAAGGCAAGTCCATTACTGTGTAAAGTACTGCCATGGGACATTTAAGCAGGTTTCCCTCCGTTAATACTCCTGCGCATTGCTGCAAGTGCTATAGGAGTGCTGTGCGATGAGAACAGACCATACAGAGTGCCAAACATGTAAACCACAATTATATGTCATTTCTGTGGCTAGTACGCCTTTGACCCTCCTGGCCTCGCGAACTACCCTCCACTTGTTGCTCGCTGCTTCAACCTCAAAGGCTCGAAATTAATTCGCCCTCTATGACGTGCACACATAGCTGCTTACGGACTGCCCGGACATTATGATACTCACAGAAACAAAAATCCGGACCTCGGCAGAGATTGCCAAGCGCCTCCTCCTTCTCGGGTACAAAACATTTATGGGACCATGGCGCCCGCCGCCAGTCAGCGGCCCACCATAAGCGGAGGATCCTAGGTGCGGCACGCCCGGCGGCACCACCCCCACCTGAAAGCCCCGCGTGCCTGGCTGGGTGCGGCAGGGGGCTGAGCGGGATGGCCGGTTGTGGCGGGTCCTTGGATCATGCGGCGACCGGGGAGCTCTAAGGGGGGCTTTTCAAACAATACTACTCATTGTCCCGGTGCTGGCGCCGCGGGGCAGCAGCCATGTACGCTGCTGAAAATAGTTCATGTACGGCCTCGGCCTTGCGTCGGCCTCTCCGAGATCCGCCTACGGGTGGGGAGGGGGGTCTGTACAAATCGGACGGAGGCAGATTACTCGCGAGGGTTGTTCAAGATAAAATCGTGTTCTCGTACCTCGGTACGACCTGCGACCGACTTGCTGCAGAAGATCCGGCGTACCCCCCACGGCCCCACCCGTGTTTGTTCTGCCTCTGAATCACTCAAATCTCAGAGTAGTAAAGCGGAGTGTCTGGCGGCGCCCTACGGCCGACCCGTTCGGAACACCCAGGAAACCCTCAGCCGCCCCGTGAGAACGGGCGAGGGCGGCTGGTGCGAGGAAACGAGACGGGAGCCCGGCACTTCAAGGCAGGGCGGGCGTTCGGGGGCGGAGGGGCCGGGTGTAAGTACTCGTGGCAGTACTTGGTGAAACAAGGCTCTACTAGTAGCGTTTGGCGAATTGAGTTGAATGCAGAATGTAATTTTTATTACATAAGGGCTTTCAAAAGCGCACTACAGAATGTAATCTCTTACAATATGCTGGTGGCATTGGATATTTATCCTGTAGCAGTCCGACTCGGCACCGCGGATAGGCACAGCTAACTCGGCTAGTATATATATCCTGATAATTAATGAGTTATAGCGCGTACTGTATGTTACAAGAAATATTATACTGGCGTCTTGTAAGGATACCGCGCAAAACGCACCAGGCACGGGGTACCCACATGGGGATTTGTGCGGGACATATCCTTACCCCCCCCCCCCCACCATAGGAGTGAGGACCTCCTCCAGCAACGTTTCGGCTTGGATTCGGTTGTGATCCGCATTGGCCGGGTCGTCCAACATTGCGGGATATCATATCATATCATATTATTTTGGTGATTTCCGATATCGCCTTCTGCTGCTAGCTCATGTAATTATATATACCGGTATTTTACTCCGCGGGATCGCACCCGGATCCAATGTGTGCGTAGAAGCACCATCTGTACGGATACCGCGCAAAACGCACCAGGCACTGGGTACCCACATGGGTATTTGTGGTACATATCCTTACACTCCAACGCCCCCCCCCCCCCCCCCCATAGGACCTATCTCCCGCAGCTCCGCACGACGCCCGAGAGATCCAAATACGACGAAGTAATCCGCTACATCGTCTCCACCAACGAGACTGCCACGAACACCGGCTCCCCGCACGTCGTACGAGGAAAACTTCCAACTCCCGATCACAGCCACACACTACCCCAATAACAAACCTACACAGCCCATGGCGGACGCCGGCATGACGCAGTGGCACCACGAGGTGCCCACGTTCATTCCAACAAACACCCCCATCGACCATTGGCTCCTTGGGGGCACGTCCCCCTCCCCCCCCCCCCCCCCCCCCCCCCCCCCCGCCCCCACCGCCTCACAGCTGAAACCTTTGAACCGGGCTACTGCTGCGACCACAAATAAAGGCATGAAGATCGGGCCCCCGAGCGCCCTTCTCCACCTCGAGCCGCCTGCGGCGCCCCCGCCGTGGGGATAGACCACGCAAATATCAATTTGCGCTCCCGATAACCCCGGAGGCAGCGGCGGCGTACCAATATGGCACTGCCGAAACCGAAAAACTCGCCCAACAATTTACAAGTCTTGGTCGGGGGGGCCTCCACATGTTACACCACAGCAGATATCGACGACATAGCGGCCGACCTCATGGCCCTCCTCAACATACACCTCGACCACGCAGCAACAATCTGGCCCACAAAGCCAACCCCGGACCCCTTCGCCACCCCTAAACCGCGCCTCCCCGGCGGACACGACCCCATCTATTTCCCCGTCAAGCACAAACGCGTCATCCGGCGCATCCGCACTCCGCAGACTCAGACGAGACGCCTCAAGGCTCCGAAACCAGGCACCCCGGATGCCGTGATCAATGCCAGATGGGCTTCGGTGCGAGACGGAGCCGGGAGCATTCTCAAGCCCGACAACGGAGACACACCCCTAACGCCGGACACCATGCTTACCGAGTGTCGCATACGCACAAACCACGAGATAAAAATCACCGTCCACACGAAAACACAACGCGTACGGCAAAAACAAAAACAACAAATCCTACCGACGACGCTATCCCCCGTATGTTCCACAGCCGCCTCAAAGCACGAACCAAAGGACAAAAGAGCACCAACTCCCGGATGACGCACGTAGACGCCGCCACAGCCACAGGCCTCACTACAGCCGATCCGGCGAGGGTTGCCATAGAAAGCCACTACGCCGCACAACTCACCAAAGGCACCCCCGACACCCCAGGGACACCCCCTTGGGAACTACCGACCAACTACGACCCATTCAAGATCGACCCCAACGTCCGTCTCTCCTCCCAATACTCCCGCGCACTTCTGCATGACGAGACCAAACGCTTCCTCAGTACCGGAAAACCGCCATGCCCGGACTTAATCCCAAACGAAATCCTGAAGTGGCTCACCAAAGCCGCGTGAATGACAGCTGAGCACGTACGAAACACACTAACTGTACCTGGCCTCCAGGGGAATATGTACATGGGCCACATCAAAGACACGGTCGCTAGGTACGCCAAGTGGCCGGAGGAGTGCGCAACATCCTCACACTCCTACCCGGCTCACGCACATTCACCGTGACATGTACCTCCACATATCACGGGGTACTCGTACGCCTTCGCGGAAGACACACACCTCGCCACCTCCATCCGCGATGCCTTCAACTTTCAGCACGATGCCGCAAAGACACCTACCCGGAGAGTTTGGTCCGGGTAAGTGTTCCGGACCAAACTCTCGGAACACCCACCCCCCGAGGATAGGATCGCCACATGCAAGC
Organism: Tetraselmis striata; assembly: GCA_006384855.1. NCBI lineage: Eukaryota > Viridiplantae > Chlorophyta > Chlorodendrophyceae > Chlorodendrales > Chlorodendraceae > Tetraselmis > Tetraselmis striata. The sequence goes on along the minus strand of VCJN01001732.1, from coordinate 27,218 downwards.
ACTACAAAGCCAAACCTTGAACCGCAACCATAATGCGCAGGTTGGCCCCGCTATGGGAAGTTGGCCTTGAGACCTGGGGGAACGCCCCGGCAACCCAGCGGCGAATTGGCGCCCCCCTTATCTTTGCTTACCGCCTCAAAACGGTTACCAGAGTTTACCAGAGCCACCCTCGCCCACATACTCCCGCCGCAATCCGGTCCGCCCTCCCGAAGGCATATTACATACCCTATCGCAAATTCCCACCCTACCTGAGGTACTGTAAGCCCCACAGCGCTACCCCTCCCTAGACATGCGTTAGTTCCCCTTACACAGCACATGGTTGCATGTCCTTCCGCGCAGCGCACGCCGCCCACAACTCGCCCCGCCGGTCCTGCACCCCCAGCGCGCCCCGGCCCGGGCCCGCACGCCTCAATTCCGCACACAACCCCTCACAGTCCATGCAACTCCCCCACCGGCTAGCAATGTGACCCGCATCACCTCCATGGCCCGAGGACCAGATGGCGTCAACCAATACCTCGTCCACCGTACCCTGGAAATCCCCATCCTTCCAGAAATCTACGCCCAGAAGCACATGGGCTTCATCCCGGCCTCGTGCTCACCCATCACACAAGACCGCCTTCCGCCACGAGAAGTGAAAAATGCCGGTCGTCGTCATTGAACCCTCTGTCACCTCCCAGCCGTAGGCATAGTCTGGAACTGCCCAGCCACAGGGTGCCACAACATGGTCCACCTTGCATGCGTCCTCGCCACGGATGCTAGATGTGCCATATGCGTCCTCAAAAACTTCCGATGCCACTCGGATCACAATGGCGCGCTTTGGGAATGCAGCCGTGCATTAACTCACTACTGCTGTATAAAAGCTTCGCCCCACATCGAAGCTGTCCATGATTTCGCCCGTAAACCAGCGGAATCGACACAAGGACGTTCATATGGGGCTTTGTCTCATACCGCCTAATTTCAACACCCTGCTACACTACGAACTACGCATGGCGGATAGGCATCATACAAAGGGTGATGTGGCTTATGGTTTTGGAGCTCTAGCGCCACAAATCTCTGCTTTTGCCTAATGAAAGTGTTGATGGCAAGTCCGCAACAGTTACCCGGTGGCAAGGTCGGGTCTATCGCGCTTTCCCAAGCCGTACGACCCTGAGCAGAATGCATGCACTTGCGCACGCCCGGCCTCAATGCATCCGCGCATGGGCATGTCATCGATTGAATTTGCAAACCCCTTACTTAAGCGGAGATGTGTAATGTGGCTACTGCGGAATAGATAAATAACATAGTGCTGTGCTACGGCGGTATACTCTCGTCTTATGTCCATGTAGTAGCAGGTGCTGTTCATACATGTATCAGCGACTTCATGTAGATGCCGTAGAGTCGCCCATGCTCCTTCCGCTCTAAATATGACGGTACCCTTGCGCGTTATAGAACACGGCGGCCTGATATAGCGCAGGCTAAAAACACGCGGGCTTCCTGTACTGCTGATAATATTATGTGTGATATTTATATATATATATATATATATATGTACATACACACACACATATGCATATTGATGAATATATTGATTCAATATATATATATAATATATCCATTCTGCCACGCATGTGTGCGACACGTACTAGCAGGAACCCAGCACTGTAGCGTAGTCACGTGCCATATCGCGCTGCTGCCTGCTGCAGTACCTCGTCTCCTTTTGTCTTTTCATATTAATGCCAGACTGCGCATTTGAAGCTACAATATAGAATGCTCGTGCAGCAGCATATCACGAATAGTTTGCAATTTTCCAACGTGTTCCAGGCGGACACAGCCCGGCACCAGAAGTCGCGTGCGCCTCCGCGTTGTTTGCGGGGGCGGATTGCGGGAGTCTGAATTATGTGCAGGGCGGTGGGAGGAGATGGTCATTGGCGCGCGAGGGGCCTGGCTGCATGCGCTGTCCAGATTAACGCTGCAATGGCAGCCCACATAAGTGAGGTACCTGACGCAAGACAAGCAGCGTTTGGCTGCTCGATCAAGCAGAGGCGGAGTAAGGCCTGCTGAGTGCTGCGCACAGGCTTGCAGCCGTGGTTCTACTTCGGCACCCAGGTGCTCAAAGTGGCTGTTTGGGTTTGTGGCATTGTTGGTCGGATCGGTGTGAACAAGGTCGGCGTGTCACTGCTTCTAGGTGCCAACTCGTATGTACGCTCACTGTGTGTGTGTGTGTGGGGGGGGGGGGGGGGGGGGGGCTCCCGGTGGCTACACGTGCCCTTGCCAAAGTGCCTCAACGCTGGTTGGAATCCCATTTGATTAAAAGAACCGCATGCGCAAACCGCACAATCTGCCCACAATGACATCACATTTACCAAAAGTTGAAGACAGCTGGCATCCATGACTGGCGGCCATGGCACCCATCACTCCCACTTGTCACGCTGATAATATATTTCGGCAACACTCATAGAGCATGTTGCCTGGGCCGCCCATCAAAACACACCCTCTCGTTGAGGCCGGCCTCTTGACGAACTCTGCGAACGTAGAGGAGACTCGGCTGCTTGCCGGCTGATGCTTGCCGGTCGTTTATTCCATCTTGTGCACAGCTTTGAAGATCACCTGCTGCGCAGCCTGCACATGCGCCGCCAGCTCGGGGCATCCCGCGCACTCCATCAGCAGCGCATTGTGCCAGCCGTCCCGCTCAAAAGCGGGCCCCATCGCGTCGACGCAATCCGCGAGCGTGGTCAGCAGCGTGACCAGCAGCGCCAGCGCCTCGGGGCGCTGCCCTGGCGGTTGGCGCCCCGCAAAGGCGCCCTCCATCAGCCGGACCAGCCCCCGCAGGTGCGCCGCCGGCCCGCCCTTGTCCGCGCCGCTGTGCAGGTGGCTCCATACAAGCGGCTTGGACCATCCCTGGGGGCATTGCAAAAAGAACGCAGAACAAATCATAACACTAGAGGCAGTAGCAGCTTACTCGCGCCCATCGTGAAGACAAAATACCGCTGCATCTGGGACCTGAGTGCAATGGCAACTAATCCTTAGGATGTATACTCGAGCAGAGGCCGTAAAAATAAACGGTGGATTACAGCGACGCGGGCACGGTAATACAGTTCGCTATATATAAATATAATATATAAATAATATGACATAAGTCCAAATAAAGTTGATACATTGCTCCACAAACAAACGACCGCTCATGGCACTAAAGCATACATGGCACCCAGCCCCGGCAAGAACCTGGCATCGTTCAAGCAATAAGCAATGGGAGGGGATCCTAACCTGAAAAATGCTAGTGTGTGTCAGCATGATGGCGCGCTGCAGCGCCCATGCCTCCTCGCCGTCCAGCGTGCAGCTCGGTGTCCCGATCACGGAAGCGCAGATGGCGGTGGCGGCAGCGAGCGCGGGCATACTGCGCGCATACCAGAACAGGCGGGCCACACAGCATTTCAATCTCGGCAACAGTTGGGATAAATGGCACAGAGCGGGCACGCAGATATAAATAACAAATTTAAAGGAATAATCCTCACCCATTTTCAATTCCGAGCGTTCATACCAAATTGGGTGTTTTGGCAGATCCCGATGTGAATGTGTGAGCGCGTTGTAAGTGCGCCTCGGGGGTGCGAGCAGTGCGGACGACGGCCTAGGAACGTCCGAAACTGGAGCGCCGAATGCCACCACTCACCATTTGGGCATGATTTCGGCATCCGCGCCGGCCGGGTACAGCGTCGCCAGGTCGGCCATCAGCACGATGCACGACGCGCGCGTGCGCGGCGCGGTCGCGCCGGCCGCGAGGTGCTGGAGCACGAGGTCGAGCAGGATGTCTCGGTAGGGTTGCAGAATGGGCGCGTTCGGCGAGGCGCAAATATCGTGGAACACCTGCAGCGCAGCGTCGCAGTCCTGTGCGTGCAGGCGGGCGTTGGGAGAGGGAGGAGGGCGCGGCAGTCGGCAAGCAGGCGATGAGTCAGAAGACGTGTGGTCGCTATGATTTAACAATCACCACGTCTCCTTTTGGACAAGCATGCAGAATACTCGCTATAGCTGGGAAATATGCCGCGCATGCCGAGACTCTATTTAATAAATCACCCACACCACGACACAAATTGTAAAGGTAAATTTAACTGTTTCGGCGGGCGATTTGTTGGGGCACACTGACCTCTGCCGCGCTGGCATTGCTGGCAGCTCGGTACCCGGCGCGCCACAGCGTGGGCACGTACGGGCAGAATTGGCTCCCCCACAGCCCCACCAGCGCGCCGCACAGTCGCACCGCCTCCGCCGCCGCGACGCTCGCATTATTCTCCAGCGCCGACTCCACCGTTTGCATCACGTCCTCGCAGGGCGGCAGCCGCGGCCGCAGATCTAGCCCCTGCTGCCCCACTCTCGCAAAAATCTCCTGCGGGTCGTCGTAAGGCCGGATTTAAAGTGACGTCACGCCGACGCAGCAATTTCATATTGTATTATATTGTCTTGCAGCCGGCCGGGAGCTCTCTACGGGCATACTCGTACCTGGAGCACGCTGCATAGGAACGCCTGTAACTCCCGAAGTCGGCGCAGGTAGGCGGCCTGCGCCCGCGACACGGCCCGGGAGGCCAGCAGCACGATGCGCCGCCCCGTGTCGCGCGCCTGCTGGTTGAGCACCGCGGCGAGATTGGCAAGCAGCGGGCAGCAGTCGTCCGGGGCGGCCACCACCGCAGCCCGCACGGCGGCGAAGGCGGCCATTTGCAGCGAGAGGCCCTCGTCGGAGGTGGGGATTCGCTCCCCGGCGCTCAGCAGTGCGCCCACGGCGCCGGGGAAGTGCGGCAGCAGCAGGCTTGACGACTCCCCGGGCGAAGACGGCAGCCCTCTGGCGGCAGCCAGCGTGCTCGCCAGCGCCTGGCAACCCTGCAAGGCAGCGGGAAAAACAACGCCCATCTCTCAGCATGATAATCTCCCTAAAAGCCCAGAAAATACGGCATGAATCACACACGTGTTGCATACTGAGACATGGCATGTGTTCGCAGCTGTAGGTGGTGGGTGCTAAGAATAATCAAGGGGGAGACAGGGTGGCGCACCAGCTCAGCGATTGGCGGAGCCTCGCGTGTTGACAGCCGCAGCACCTCGATGGCGCGCTCCACGGTGGCAGGGAAAAGCGCCGCGCCCGCATTGGGCTTGGCGGCCAGCCCGGCCATGATTCGGTCTGGCGCAAAGCAGGGGAGGGGGGTGATATCAGTGAGACACATGATTGGGCCAACATCAGCGATGGACAGCAGCAAGCTCAATCAGTGCGACCACGCAGTATGGCATGTGCGCTTACCAATAGACCACAGCATGGCCTGCTTCTCGCGAGGCTCCCGCAGCCGACCGCAGGCAGCCAACACGGGCGGCAGATACTCGCCGGCCAACCGCATCGCCGCCGCCTCGCTCACGGCGCCCGTCACGGCGCCCACGGCTGTGGCCGCCGCCACGCACGCGCGCCAGTCGCTGTCGCAGGCGATGCCAGCCTGCGGTGTCATGGCACCAATCCCGTCAGCAACCATGGGGACACTGATGTCATGTGGGAGACACAGCATGTCGACCAGCCATGCCATCTCTCGCATGGAACACCAGGTACGGGTGAACACGCAACACACACGCACATATGATTGGGCAAAGGCGGGGACGGAGCATGGAATCGGAGCTGACCTGCGCAAAGGGCTGCACCGCCGCGAGGACCTCATCGCCTACAGCATCGGCGAGCGCCCCCAGGCACTCGGCTACTGCAGCCGCGAGGTCCTCGTCCGCCTCCTCCAGACACTCCCCGCTCTCTGGGCGCAGGAGCGGAAGCAGGTGCGGCAGGACCGGGGCTGCAAGGTGCTGTGAGGCGAGCGTGTGGCAGTGGGGCAGCTCCGCCTGCACGGATTGTGTGGCAGGGGAGGTAGGAGCACCCTTAGTTTCGCCCCCTCCCACTCCTGATCCGCTGTTTTGCTGGTCATCGTGCCTGGAACAGTGACTGACGTAACAAATGGATGCCATGATGCTTGATGCAACACGCCCCGGCAAGCCGTCTACTGGGATGAGATTGACAGGAAGCCTGCCGCACCCTGCGAGCCTCCGCATCCTCTTCGCAGATGTCACGCAGTGCATCAACGGCGGCAGCGACCGCGTCGGGCGGCCCGCTCCACAGCGCGCCCGCAAACAGCTCTGCAACAGTCCCCATTTGCGAGCCGAGCGCCGCCGCGTGCAGCATGCACGCCTCCGCCAGGCCCTCAAATCCGAGGCGGCGCAACGGTGGCGCGGGCGAGGATGCCATGTGGCCGAGCATCCACATGAGCACATCGCGCTCGCGGGGCTGCGCAAAGTTGGCGCCCGCCAGGGGTAATGACTCGGTGAGCACGGCTGCGGCGGCCAGGCGGGTGCCGATATCCGCGTTCTCGCATCGCAACCAGCCGGCAGCAGCGGTGAGAACCTGCGTGATGCAACAGAGGGTGCACATGCCGCACAAGTGAGACGCAGCCTACATGGCCGCTACAATAATGGTGGTGGTGGTGGTGGTGGTGGTGGTGGTGGTGATGATGGCAACGGCGACAATGCAAGGTCAATCACAAGGGAATAGCCCCCCCCCCTGCTCCCTCTGCACACCTGGTCAACCTCCGCCTTGGACAGCCTCCCGGGCGCAGCTTCACACACGTAGGCGAGGCACTGCAGCGCACACTGCACCGCCACCAGCCCGTCGGCGCCGCTAGGCTCCCGGCACATGGCCAGGTCCGCGAGGCATGGTAGAAGCCCATCCAGGCAGCCCTCCTGCGGCAGCGGCGATGCATACAGCTGCGCCACCGCCTGTGCACATGCCATACCCAGCTCCTGCGGACCCGACCACCGCAGCGTTGCAGTGCCTCAGCCCATGGCAGCATCCATGTCGCCAATGCTGAATAAAGTTTGTGTGCATGCATATAATTAAAGTTTGCATGCATACACAATAACAAATTACAATATAGAGTGAGCGAGTGAGTGACTGTGCACACACACACACACACACACACACACACACATATACACGTACACACACATATGTGTGTGTGTGTGTGTTGAAGAGGGGGGGGGGGGGGGGGGGGGGGGGGGGCGTACCCTCAGCCCGGAGCATAGCCCCGCCAGCAGCGACTGCCTGAGCTCACGCTGGGCCCTGATGTCAGACTTGAGCCACGCCACAGGCGCTTGTTGCTGCATCACATGAAGGTGGACATGCGGGTGTCAGGTCGCGTATGGCAGGGCGCAACTGCCACGGCTGCACGGCCTACGCGTGTTGGCGTCATCGCGGCTGTCTGATGCCGAGGGGTGTTGGCAGGTTGCTGCAAGGATGATGGGGGACTTGGTGAGGCCCACCTGCCCAACGTGGTAGCTTCCGACCAGCAAGTTCTTCAGGATGATGGCAGCGATGTGGCGTGTGTCGGCCGGCTTCCATGGACAGGCCACCTCCGCCGCCAGCGCCGCCGCCGCCGCAGGCAGGTTTGCGGCCACCATGGTGGTGAGGCAGCCCTCCGCAGCTGCACGCGTGGCATCCCCCGGGCTCTGCAGACGCTGCAGCACCGCGGTGAGCTCGCCCTCCGCGCCGCCGCCGATTGCCCCGGCGTGGGAGTGGCAGTGTGGAGCGGCGCAGGGAAGCGACGGCTCCAGTCCCGGCGTGGAGGCCAGGCACGCGCGCTCCAGCACACCAAGCATCGCGCCAGGCAGGCGGGCGAGCAGCCAGCGCCCCCGACCTACCCTGCACCTTCTCCCGCACAGGCCACACGCGTCCTGCCAAATAGTGATGCCGGCGTCAGCGTGCTGTTAGGCGCGTTCAGAACACTGCGGCGAACAACAGCAGCATCACACGCGCAGACTGTATTCACGTGAATTTCAAAAACACACGCACTCTCTAGCGCAGTTGCCGCTTGGAGCGTGCGAGCAACGGCTGTCGCATCTCTAGAGGGTCTATCCTCCTTCTTCCCGACTTCCCTGGCGCCCATTGTGTTGGCGATTTCCAACGACGGGTTTCGTCAACGCCGGTCGAGTACCGGTGCCCCGCTGAGCGAACGCCTCCCCGGGACTAAATAACCGAGCGGAGCCCAGGGAAAAAGCCCTCCCCCTGGCATGCCAGCCAGCGCGATCCCCCGCCCCACCGGCGACACAGCGACGCGGGGTGGGGAAATCTAAGGAAGCCCCTCCTGAGAAATAAGAAGAAGGCATGCGGTGCGCCCCTACGGCGAGCGGGGGTCGCGCGCAGCTCCACGGGGTATAGCGACTGCCGGCGGCGTTGTTAGCCTGCGCAAGCCGTGCGGCGGCCGGGCGGTAGGCGATGATGAGTGTGATAAAAGCGCGGCGCAGTAGTACAGTAACTACTGTATATTGCTCGTAACAGCGCGGATGCCCCGGCGCGCTGGCCAGACACCCCTATCGCCAGGAGAGGGTGCGCGGAGCAGGGCGCAGTCTCGGAGCGGGTGCGCACTGTATGGAGCTTCGATGCAAGATGTGCAAGAACTGTGCAGCGGCAGCTGTTATGTGGGGCACCTCCAACTGATACGCCCACCTCAAGAGGTAGCAGGAACCTAATAGTCGGGCTTTCTAGGCGCGCAGTACTGTTTTCCAGCATCGTCAGCACGCGGGGTCGATTTTTGAATTTTGGTTGATATACGGGCGGTAGAGGATACCTTTACCTGTAGTAGCGACCAGATAGCGACTAGCATAGATGCAGCGCCCGCACGTGATAGGGGCGGATGCGGGTAGCGCAGGGGAGTTGGTCGTCGTAGTCGCAATACTTGCTCAAATTTACACACATCTGGTCGCTACATCTGTATATCAGCAGCATAGATATACAGTATAGCTATGACGACTGCGACATACCGGTATCTGCGGAGATACATCATGGTAGACATCGGGGTTCTCGTACCTTTACCAGTGATTGAGACGCAGGTTTACATGTGGGTTGAAACTTTTTTATGAGAGATCAATTTTTGAAATTCGATGAACTTTCATGACAGCGTATAGTTTGAAAATGACCCTTGTGTTGGAATAATTACGTTCTGTTTAGAGCTGTGTTCTCGAGGCTTCCTTTCCCTCCCTTAACCCTAAGTATGCGGGTGTCGACACCGGCTGCTCGCGGCCTCCGTCTGCGCCACGCTACTTTGACATGACCGCCACGGAGTGATGCAGTCACGCTTGCCCGGGCAATCTTGGTGCTTTGGCATTAGTGCCGTAGTACAACAATATGCTTGCCGCACTGGATAAAAAAAACATCGGTCACCCCAATATCCGTCGAATTTTATAAAACCACCATCGCCGCTAGATGGGACCACTCTCCAAGTTCGGTGCTGGACTCCTGCCCCGCCGCACAATCACACTATAGCCCGCGGTTTCGGACTCGCTGTGCAAAGTGCCCAGGCCCTCGGGAATTACGGTACAAACCTTGCAACCTCCGCCCTTCTTGCTATTACACGACAAGCTTAGGCCGAGACTCTTCAATGTCTCCTTCCCACAGCTGACTCCCTCCCAGACGACCCCTTCGATGATTATGTCTCGTAGAGGCTCACCTAAATGGCCGACGTTGGCAAGGCGCCTTACGAGGGCGTCGAGACACGCGCCGCCATGCCGGTGTCAACCATCTAGGTGAGCCGCTGCCAAACATCTTCCACTGCTCAAGAGCGCACCGAGGCGGGGCGTCGTGAGCCAGAAGACGTGAGGATGAGGCAGCTCATCCAGGAGCATATTCGACTCTCAAATCTACCCAAGAGAGTCCTATGCCGCCGGTTGCCGCCTGCGAAGAGGATGCCATTCCGGGCGGGAACGATCCATGTACCGGAGGTAAGGACTAAAACGTCCGTGCGACCTTCGCTTTCTCAAGCGAACCCCACTACATCATTGATTCATTCGACCTTCGCTACTGCTCCGCCCGGGTTCGAGAACGGGTTGGGTCCCGAGAGATTGCAACGTCCAAGGATTTAATTTCCCAATCGCCCTCAACCGCGTGCTCGACTACATGCTCGGTAATAACCCTCGTCTTTAGCATGCATCGGACGAATACTACCACGCCGCGTGTTACGGGGCCTTCATCGCCAGCCACGCCATCGAGCTGCGCAAGTTGCTAGCTGCGGCATGCATCATCTACGGGATTGCACCGGCGTTTGAATAGCGGCTCGACCCCGTCGTCGACATCATGGAGGCCGTCGACGGCGGGCTTCGTTTCCGCTTGGCCTACTTTCGCAAGCATTGGGACACGCAGATGCACAAGGACGACACCTTCGCCCTCGATGTCGAGCATGAGCGCTATTATCCGTTTTGTCACCCACGGAGAACTTAGCAACTCGCTCAAGATCACCGAGCAACTGGAACTCCATAAGGGCCGCGTCTATGACGCAAACTCACGAGCACCGCAAAAACATCAGCCCGTCAGCGCTTCGGCGGCGGCCATCGGCGCAACGACCGCGACCGTGACGGGAGCGGCAGCCGTAGCAACCGCGACAACTTCAAGGCGACGGCGCCAAGCACTACCTTCGTCAAGGATGCGGCCAATTACTCTTGTATGGGTAAGGCAAAGGCCGAGGCCTCTACGGCCGACAACGCCGAGTGATAGGGTGGTCCGCCGCGCCGATCCCACGCAACAACGTTTCAAGGACGCGCCTCCGGGCGTGCCTTCCAAGCGACGTTGCAGTGGAGTTGTCGGCATGAGCGGGACTTCCTCACCACATACCCGCCTCTCCGGGTCGTCGTCCTCCCCCTACTCTCGCCTGAGTCAACCCCTCCGACTTCGCCTTGTCCTTCTACATCCCCAGTGTACACCGACTCCCCCTTTCGGGCGCGCCCGCCATCTCGACTTGTGCCGCTAACACTATTTGCCCGCCGCTCGCACAACGTCTTCTTGCGCGCGGCCCATCGAGCTAGGTACTCGCGCGATCCCCGCTATGCGATCTGTCGGTGGCTACAACACCCTACCTTAATTCTTTTCTGGCATCACCTTTGTGATACACATGGCCCCGTCGTCAACACCCGACCGGCGCCTACTCCAGCGAACTCCACGGCGGCGTACGGCCACGAAGCAGCCCACGTACTTCATTGCTGATGGAGCGAGCTCATGAGAGGGCGGCATCATCGAGGCGGCCATGTACGGCACGGACGGCTGGGTGCCAATGTGCTCGACCTCCTGACTACATCGCTCACGGCCGACACCTGCTACTCTAACTACGAGGGCAAGATTATTCGACTCTTCGCCGATTTATGCATCGACGAGGAAGGCATATCCCCTCTGCATTGTACCGAGTAGGCAACTTGCATCCGCTACCTCGCCTAAGTCGCGGAGCGTGGCACCATCGGCGCCGGTTCCATGCAGCCCCACCTCTCGGCTATCAACACCTCCCTACGTCACACCGGTCGTGATGACGCCCCGGCCACCGGTCCAGCCACCATCGACATTAAGCGCGCACTTCAACTCCGGCAACTCACAACCAACAGCAAGGAGCTTCGGCGCGCCCCCCTACCGTATGATGTCATCAACGATCTCCTCAACGACCTTGCTGCCCCTCCCACGTCTACCCTCGAGTGCGGCAACGTCGTTTGCGACGGCGCGGCTGTATGTTCGACGTTCATGTTTACCCCGTGGAGCGTCTAGCATCTCTTGCCGACTTCGCGACATGGCTATCGACTCCCACGTGGCTGCACATGGCCGGCCTGCTCCATGCGGTCCCGTCATGGAGCGGAACCGGAGGTCGAGGTACCGTATACATGGAAATTACCAGATATTATACGACGGCACCCTCTTCGTCAACCGAGAGAAGGCGGGCCATTCCAAGCACCGACACGGGTTCAAGCCCCTACTCCAAATCCCTGCTACCGCCGTGCCCGCTTGGACAGCCCTCAAGCGCCGCTTCGTCAACTATTATCGCGACCACGCCGCGTTCCGGGCCTCTCCCTCCACCAAGCAACCGCACCGATTCTCGGCGCTCCCCCACCCTACCCTACTATCCTACGCTACCCTACCCCTCACGAGGAACGCCGCTACCCCCGGCGACTAGCTCAAGCGGGCCGTCGGCCGCATCAATCGACCCCCCCCCCCCCCCCCCCCCCCCCACACACACCTAATCCGGCCCAACCCCCGACGGTTTCGTGTGGACCTTGCATTCCTTACAAAAAGGCGCGGCGTAGGGCGCAAACGCAGATGGCGTGCCGACAGAGCTATTTGGCGAGGAAGATGTGCAGTGCTACAAAAATCTTCGCAGTCCACCTCCGTGTAGGAATCTATGGCTGCTCGCCGGAGCTCACGCCACGAGGGGCGTTACTTCAGAGAGGGGAGAAAGTCTCCGGGTTGGAGAGCTGATGGATAAGCCGAGGGGCCAAGAGTCCGGACATCTTGCGCATGCGCTGAGCCATGGGTGAGGGGTCAAGCGAGAGCGGAAAATGCCCGGAGGTGTTGCTCGTGCGACTCGTGAGCTAGTGAGTCGACAACAATACCGCCGAGAATTGTGGATATGCCGGTGCGCGTAAGACATAGGCTAGCCGTTGTATCATCGTCAGTGAGGTCCATGATGTGCTCGAGCGTGAAGTGTACCGCGGCGTCCCTCTCATACATAAACTCGGCAAACGATCCGGGCGGTAAACCACGCAGCAAGTGTGCGAAGCGCGGATGTGGCCCGGACTTGACGCCGCGCACTTGCACGAGGCGCAGCGACGCGTGGATGTGGCCCGCATAAGCTATCTCGCGCGCCATAAGTAGCAGAATGGCGTCTTGCCGCGCAGTACCGCCAGAGTGCGTCGCGCACGAAGGTGAGGTCACGCTGGGGGTGGCGTCGCACCCATAGGCAGCGGCGGAGGCCCTGGACGAGGTGGGTTAGAACAACATGGTCTCTGACGCCGAGAAAGGCGGCGGCGTCTAGGGGTCCAGGGGGCGGGCATGGAGGGGGGCAGACACGCCTACGGCTCGGGGGAGGAGGCCCTCCCATTCGCGAATGACGGCGCCGTGTTATGCGGGTGCGAACGCCGCTTCGGTCTTGTCGGGGCACAAGGAGATCGGTAGTCCGACTGCCGCCAGGGCAGACTGAGCTGAGTGCATAGCCACCGCGCCGTGCCGAGCGCCGTGTTGAGGAGGTGCAGGTCGTCGGCGAAGGCGAGGCCGAGGCCGCCCATATCCAGATTCGCAGTGACATCGTCAAATATAGGGCCAGCGGTGGGACAAAACAAGAGGTTGCGAGGGGGCAGGCTTGGCGAATGCCACGCAACTGCGTAAGCACAATTGTCGGCGCGCCGCCATCGGACTTGTGGTCGTACAACCAGTTCTCCGAGGGGCCAGCGCTTAGCATGTCGAAGAAGGGCAGCAAGTAATGAAGGGCGCCGGGTCGGCGACAAGACGCCTCCATATGGCGCCGCCGGTCGTCGGTCATACCGTAGGCGTTGGAGGCGTCGATAGATGACGCAGCGAGCCGTCTGTCCATCTCCGACCACAGCTACATGTATAACCCACTAGATCATATTCATGCCGGCCGGAGTGCTTGCTCAATGTAAGTTGCGATGGGCCGATTGCAGCGGCTATTGGTCGCGGATAGTCCACATGGTTGCCGAAAAGGCCACTCTATTTAGAGCGAAGCTGAAACCGATGGGCCGAATGGGTTGGCGGTAGGGGTTGAGTGCTTTGCGCTTCGGCTTGCCCTCGCAGATCGCCTCGCGCATCCTCGCCCCTCTTCCACAAGGGAATGAGGGTCGAGGAGGCCAGCAACTGTTTGACGCGGTAGGAGACGTTACCTTAGCACGCAACGGTCATAGAGCGAGCCATGGACTATAATGTATTAGAGTCATCAGATAAGTCACGCATGTGGCCGACTCGCCAGCCATCGCGATGGCAAGCCGAGTCGGCCCGTGCTCGCTAGAGCACGCCGTGCAAGTCTTCGGGCGGGGCAGACGGTAATATGGGGTATGCCAACTAGCTCAGGCGGGGGTCGGGGGACGGGGGGCGGGGAGGCCAGACGGGTCGTCGACATCATGGGCGGGAAACAACCGACTCAACTCGTCGATGCTCTCCACGGACGGTTGTGCAACTCCGGGGTTCTCGGCGAGCGCTGCGGCGTCGCGGCAACGCCCGACGCGAATGAGTCGCATCGCCTTCCCGACACGCCATGAGATGCGGCCGCGAGGTCGAAGGGCCCAACGGCGGTGGGCTGAATCGTCTCGCGCGTGAGTGCGCCCTCGAGGAGCAAGCAATGTAGGAATGTCGCCCTGCCGCCAGATCGAGGGCTGAGCGGTGAACGATATTGGTCCGGACCACGTGGGCGTTAGCGCCGGCAGCGTGCGACCAAAGAACGGCTGCCGGGAAGTTCATCGCTAGGTCACTCCAGTGTCATCGCGTCAGGGCCAATCAGCACATTAATAGGGACATCGCCACGCACAAAGACTGCCCTCCCTCGCAGCGGAAGGCGGGTGGGCGATGGCGCACCTCAATGGAGACGCCCGCAGCACGGTGATGTCCGTCTTGTAGAGGTAGATGTACGAGATGTCCACCAGCCGGAAGTTGCCCGACAGCTGGCCAATGCCCTCGCGCTGGGCCGCTGGCCGATCTCCGCCAGCGCGCAGCCGGCGCCGCTGGCGGCTGCGGTGGGTGCGGTGTCGCCGGGGCTGCGTGGCGGCTGGTGGCCCTTGTCCGCAAAGTTCCCAAAGTTGTGAAGCTCCACGAGGCGCTCGACAGAGCCGAGGGAGGCGCCCATGAGCGCAAAGCCGTCGCTTGCCATCTGCGTGGCGGCCAAGTGGGCAAGACAGGGACGGGCATTAGTTGGCGGCGCGCGGCCTCGCGCATGACGCCCTGGGCAGAATGCGATATATCCCATATTGGTCGGATAGCGGCGCCAATGACGTCGCGAGTGGAATTCTGGGACGTGCGAACGGCCGTATCTCGTGCGTAGGTGGGGAAAAAGTCGGGGTTGTCGAGGACCCGTTGAAAGGGTGCCCCTGTTTGGGTATGTGCAGCTTTAACCGCTTGGCGGCGAGCTACGTCGTCGGCGGAGGTCGGCATAAAAGGGAGGAGGTCCAGGGCCGGCGGGACGGGGTTGCGGGGGGCACGGGGCCGGTTGGGGGGTCAGGAGCCGGGGCAGGAGCTGGAGGGGCGCCACCGGGTTCAGCCATGGGGGCCGGGGGGGGGGGGGGGGGGGAGAGGGAGGGGGGGGGGGGGGGCGAGGTGGTGGGGGAGTAGGGAAGGGGGGTGGTTGTTGGCGAGCGGGGTTGCCGTGACTGCGCGTCGATGCGGCACTTAGGTAGATGGGTACGCATGATCTGCGCGTTGCCGTGGGCTGCGACGTATACTTTGCCGCACCGACGGGGGCAGGGCCTGCCACCCATCGTGGGTAGGTAGGCGGCCAAGCCAGCGATTCTAGGGTCGCCGCCCTTTGCCAGACAGCTTGCGACGCGTTTGTGGTCGGCGCTGCGGGCGCGGCGGAAGCGCTTGGCCACGGGCGCAACGGTGTCGCCCCTAAAGCCCTAAAACACGAAGGGGCGCTCGGAGAGAGGGCACCGGAGAGTCATTGTGAGTGGGTAGTAGGGAGGGGATGCGGTGAGGCCCGACGAGGGGGCGGTCCGACGAGGTGGGGTTGGGGGTGGGCGTTGAGTATACGGCGGTGCGCTCCCCCCGTGCGCGCCGGGTGTGCTGCCATGTGGGTGGTGGTGGTGGTGGGGGGGGCGGGCATCGAACTGAGCCGGCGTCCATGTCGGCTCCGGGAAGATCGGAGGCTCCGGGGGCAGCAAGGGCCATGGGCACCTCTGGGGGGGAGGGGGGGGTGGGGGGAGGGGGGAGCTTGGAGTCCGGTCAGCATGACGACGTTGTTGAGGTGAGAGGTCTCGTCGCGCCGCCGCTCCGTCATCTTATCGCGCAGCAACGCTACGACAGTTGTTTGGGCGGCCATCTACTTCTGGATCTCCATCAGCATGCCTCCTAGCAGTTGGCACTCCGAAGTCGGGCACAGTAGAGCGAAGCTCGGAGAAGGGCACCTGTGACATAGCGTGGAGGCGAGCCCGGAAGGGGCCCGGGCGGGGGCGGGAGTGGGCGCGAGGCGCGCGGCGTGGACCATCTCAGTGTGTCGTAGTCGCCTGGGCGACCACAGCAAAATCCCTACGTACATCGTATGGAGATACCAATCCTTACTGCAGGGTACGCACGGGTCGGACTAGTATCCCGCCGCAACAACGAAATACAGCAGCCCACAAAAGTCTGCATGTGTTTATGGGTATGTATGATTTGGGTTTGGCCGCTTCTAGTCGGTGAATCCACGCATAGTCTACACCGTTGCAGCCATTGCGAGGATAACCATGAAAGAGCGTGCACATGGTGTGCTAGAGCCAATGTGGCGGCGCGCGTGGCGCGCACCGCGCCTGTTATGCGGCACTACCAGTGTAACAAGTGCTTCACGGCCGGCAAGGCAGCGCACGGTTTATGTGCGCACGGCACGCCAACATTTGGATAGAAAGAACCGTGTTCTTCTCCCATGGTCGCCGAGATACATGTGTTGGCCACCTACTCCAGGCCGTGCGGCGCATGGTTTGGAGTCTTTGGTCAGCTAGCGGGCTGCATGTGACATTCGCAAACTGGCTGTTCGCCGTGCAAGAAGCCGCAATAATATTGCAATCACGTTTTAATTTCTAACATTTCGACGTTTTATCAGATTGGGCTGAAAATTAGTGCGATGGAAAGCCCGTGACTTGCGCTTTACACCGCACTATAATTTACAGGCGCATCTGATAAAATGTTGAAATGTTATGGCATGTCAAAGTTATCCCCTTGTTCTGGTATCCCAGCCAACCCACTCAATTTGGGTGGGGGCGCATGATGTGCCTTCGACGCAAGCTCCCAGGCGCGAGGAGCCCTTGGATAGGTCTCCACGTCGCGCGGACCCCGTCATCATTTTGGCCTTTCCCCTTGGACGATGGGTGACATGTGCTACGACATGCGCGCATGACCTGTGTTAGTAGCAGTGGCGACATTGTTGTCGAGGGGGCCAGCCAACGCTTAGCCTACGGTGCGGGCGGTATAAGCATGCACCTATGGAATCGAAGGCACTTTATGTGTGCTACTTTCACCCAGCAAGGCGCGGCCAACGGCGCTTATTTTGCAGCTTGGAAAATTGTGGGATGATGGGCCCCATCACGACGTCGGCATTACTGGCACACTCTCATGGAAATGCCATGCATTGCACCAGTAGCGCGCATGGATTGGGCAGTATCGCTCATCAAGCTCGGTCGTCTTACAGCGTATGCATACGTCCACCCACCACTGGCATCGCGCGGGCATATGTGACGGATGGTATCTACGCCGCCAACAAGTTGTCCCCTATTAATCGCCCATTTTTGTCTGAGGTTTTAGCCATGTGCCAAACAATGCCATTGCCGAAGAACAATTCTAAAGGTGCGTTAACCGGGAGAAACGGCTGCCTCCTTGGCGTAGGAGGCTTGCATACACTGGATTACAAGGCTCCATGGCCCCGTGGCCCCACGGCTTGGGCGCCAAGGCGAGGATACGCGCGGATTTCTGTGTGCAAAGAATTTTGTGGACTGCTGTACTCTGCGTAAGGAATAGCGACTAAGGATTGGCAACAACAGTAGTGATAGTCTCAGATTCACCTCCGCCAATCTGAGACTATCGAACATATGTTGGTGGAGTGCCCGCGGTGGGGGTATCACCGTCATAATTTTGGGTTGTTAGTTCCGGAGTTCAGGGATTTTATTAGTAGTCAGGTTATTGCGTCAACACCTGAGGACTTACCTGCGCCTTTATTTTGGGCGGGGTCCCCCCTTCCCTTCACGGCGCCCTGGATTTTACTGGGAATGGGAAATTTTTCCAGCTATATGGCGTCGGGCCCTCCCTTACATTGCCTTTTTAATTGCACATGTATCGCACTCCCGAAATGCTTTGCTCCGCGGGTTGGGGCTTGCCCCAACTCGCATTACTCGAATGGGCCGACGCCAAAACGGGTAGGGCGGACCTTTCGGGGTCAGTGCCGGGTATTTTGATGGCAGTGTTTTAGACGGTGATCCAACAGTGTTGGAAATTCCGTCACTAGCCTCTAATTAGTAATGCAGAATGCTTCGGCAATTTGCTTGATGACTATAATGGAGCGTCGCCTACCCAGGGCTTTCCATAACTGGATTGCTGCCCAAACGGCCGTCGTAGACGCTGCAAGGGTTTCACTGGTGCCAGTCCTGTCCCGGGGGCGGGAAAAACAACAAAAAACAGTAGTGATGGGTTACTAATCATTAGGGTTAGCGCTAGTACCAGAAATCTTAACTCCACGCTGCGCCGGATGCGGGCGACGGCGACATACGCTTTTTGGCGGCGCTTGTTGCTTTTAGTACAGGTACCGTACTGCTTTTAGCGCGGGATTTGTTATTTATACTGGTAGCAGTGGCCGTTTTGTAATTCACAGTACCGGTACCTGTACCCGTAGTCGTCGCTAAGCAAAAGCCACGTCGGCCCGGCCGCTGCCCGCCGGCTATGGGATGAAAGCTATGGGTGGGCCACTTGCTGTTGTGCTGTCGCAGATTTCTTTTCAACGACGACCCGACGTCCACTCAACCACCACCTTGGAGCCGTCAGGCGGTTGGCATGCTACCGCAGCAAGGGAAGGATTCCTGATAGCACACAGGACACGGGGGCGCAGGTGGCGCGAGCGCGAACAGGCGGCCTGCCCGATACCCGTCACAGCTGGAGAGAGTCACGGGATCGCCAAGGGCGGTACGACATGCCCCTCTCGCTGGGGCTTTTTATACATATATATTCCTCGCTCTCACAGCCGCAGAAGCACCGTCTTGGCAGTGCCGTGACCGGGGTTAGAGCTAGCTACCTGTGAAACGAAATCGGCTACCTGTGGCCCGCAATATTTGAGCCTCGCCTTGCCCGACTCGGTGTTAGAGTCGTCGACTCCCAAACTTTGGTCCCCAGCGCCGAGCGAGCGCTATCGGAAAAAAAAAACGCTAGCTGCCCGCCGCCGATGCCGCTGAGAGGTTTTGCCGCCCCACATTACCTCTCGCCTGGTCCCCACACATCGCCCTGACGCAGCCTGCTGCTCCCTGCGCACCGTGCCCAGGCCCCCGCCATGCTGCAGCACTGCCAAGTGCCGGGCGCCGGCCGCGGCGCGACGAGTAGCTCGGGCGCCCGGGCCCGCGGCGGCGCCACGCTGACGACTGTGCGAGGTTGGCGCCCCTGGCGGGCGGCGGGGCTGCCGCAGCCGGCGACGCGCGAGTTTCAGGCGCGGCAGGTGCTGCTGCTGAGGCCAGCCAAGGTGCGTCTCTCACTCTCATGCCGCCGTCGGCTTCATGCCCAGTACTCTCGCCCGCACCCCCCTGTACCAAAGGCACTGTGGCGACAGCAGTGCTCCGTTGCAGACAGAAGACTGAGGATTCTAGGCCCGAAGTTTGGCCATAGAGGGGGATTTCATCACATTCTGCATACCTGCGCACACCGTTGGTGGCGGGAGCATCAAAGGGGCTGTTTACCGTATCTGCATGAGTCAGCCTGCCTCCCATCAACAGCACCATCACCACCGCCATCACACTCGCTGCCATTCTCGTACTATCATCATCGCTATCATCAGCACCATCAGCAGCAGCAGCGCCACACTCCAAGCCGTAGCCGCATCACGGCCCGCATCTGCGATGGATGCACCCGCTGAGCGTATTGCAGCAAGTGGCAGCCAACCTCTACCCGCAGCGTGGCCGATGACTTGGCTCTGCTTGCTGTGTCGCCTGCTCCAGGCCGCTCGCGCGAAGCCCTGCCTGCGGGCGGCAGTTCAGGCCAACTCGGACTACGCGTACAAGCGGCGCGACTATGGCGCCAACGCGGTGGACAAGGTATGCTCTCCCCCACGCGACACCATCTTGATGCAGCCCCTGTGCTTGGGTGGGCGTGGGGTCAAGGGAGGGGGCGCTCGCGCTGATGGTGTTACCTGCCTGCCGCAACCCCCGTTCCCCTCCCTTCCTCCCCCAATCCCGATCCCCCTTGTTGTAGCTTATCTTCAAGGTAGGTCCGTCGCAGGAGCTGCCGGCGGAGGATGTGGAGAACTGCTTCGATTACCCGCGCAACCTGGAGGAAAAGTGCGGCGCCTGCCGCCCGACGAGTGCCCCGCCAAGCGAGCCCATAAGCCCACCGGCGCTGTGCGTACCCGCAGTGGGGCTGAGCCCCCCCCCCCCCCCCCCCCCCCCCTCTGCCTGCCGCCACACCTTGCCCGGTGCGGTGCTTTGTGTACCCAGGTACAAGCTGGGCGACATGATCGGGTCGGGCAACTACGGCGTCGTGTACAAGGCGGTGGACCGCGAGGCAGGGCTGGAGTACGCGTGCAAGACGGTGTCCAAGGTGCCGCGCGGGAAGGGCCGCGCGACGCCGCACCACCTGCTCAAGATCCGCGCGGAGGTGGACTGCATGTCCACGCTGGGCGCCAGCCTGGACGCGGTGTTCCTGAAGGACGTGTTTGAGGACGAGGGCTGCGTGCACCTGGTGATGGAGCTGTGCAAGGGCGGCGTGCTGCTGGAGGAGCGCCACGTGACGCACTTTACGGAGGCAGAGGTCGCCCACCTGATGCGCTCCGTCTTCCGCTTCCTCGCGCAGTGCCACTCCAAGGTACCCCCCCCCCCCCCCCCCCATCCCCCCCCCATCCCCTCCTTTCCTCTCCCCAAAAGCTACCACCCCATTATCCAATGCTCCATTCCCTTCCCCAGCCTGGGAGGGCAGCTGCTTTGGAGGTGTGCATGGAGGCAGCTGCAGTGCGGCAATGCGGCGGAGGACTTTGATCGGAAGCACTGTGATGGGTGGGGTACGGTTTGGCCATGCAGGGAGGGGGGGGGGGCGGTAAGCTAAGGGTCTATAAGGGCAGCCCCTGGTGGAGGACAGCGAGCTGCATCGAGGGCACAGGAATGCAGCGCTGTCCTGATACATTGTGTGGCGGGCGTGCCGCTGCGGCCCAGCTGCGGCATAGGTTGCCAAGGCTCAGGGATCCATCCAGTAGGGGGGGGGGGGGGAGGCCTTGGGGGCGCGTGCGTCTCCACCCGGGCGACAGCAGCCTCACCATTCTTCCCTCCCCCCCCCCTCCTTCTTTATCTTTGTTGCTGTGGCCTCTCACCTCCCCTCTACCCAACGACATTCGTATTGAGCTGTGAGCTGGATGGGGAGGCAGCAACGCAACAGAGAGTGCGGAGGTGTACAGAATGCGCGGAGGAATGTGGCACGAGCCTGCTCCAGCGCACTGATAACCCGAGCCGCCTTCACAGCCCTGATGTGGCCCAACTCGCCAGTGCGAGTAGTTCACAGGACACTGACAATCACTGCCGGTATCACATGGCGGAGCTAGCCCGAGACACACGTGCCGGGCCGGTGCTCCTTGCGGTGGTTGCAGTGATCGTGTCCGTGGTAGTTCTGTTCGCATGCCCCTTCCCATGGAGCCTGTAGACGTGGGGCTGTCTATCAGCATGCCAGGGCTGCTGGTGCATGGCAACGGAGCGCAAAGGCATCCAGTTCACTGATGTATCAATGCATTGACGCCGCTGTGCATTAGCCTTGGAGCACGCAGTTTTTACCCTATGGAGAGCTGCGGTGTGCCTCAGTTCTCGGCTGAGCACGTGCTGCAATGAAACCGACCAACTAACCTTTGCCCCTTTGCCCCCCCCCCCCCCCCCCCCCCCCCCCCCCCCGTGCTCCTTGGTCATACACAGGGTATCGTGTTCCGGGACGTCAAGCCTGGGAACTTCCTCTTCACCACGACGGACCCGGCGACCCGTCGGCTAAAGGCTACAGATTTTGGGCTGGCTGTCGAGTAAGCCTCCCCCCCCCCCCCCCCCCCCCGCCCTCCGCCCTGGTCATGGGATTACAAGTACCTGATTAAAGCATCTATGTAGTCACTAGGACACACATGCCAGTGTCAGTCACGTGTACATGGCGTTGCAAAATGCAAAGCCTGAGCGGCGTGTTGGCGGATTCGCTGCGCCCTGTGCCCACCCTGCCGCCTCCAGGTTTGCGCCCGGCGATTCACCGCTGACCACTCCAGCCGGCACGCCCATCTACATCGCGCCAGAGGTCATCATGAAGCGCTACGGCACAGAGGTAACGCCAGACCTGCTGTCAAACGAGCCCAGGACCCGCCTCTGCGCCCGTGTGGGCTGGAGTACGGCGCTGCGCATGACTGTGGTCGCTGCCCGAGCCAACTTGCTTCACTGGATGAGTGCGCTGAGGGGAGCTGCGTGCTGCTGCTGCAGGCGGACATTTACTCCGCCGGCGTGATGTGCTTCCAGCTGCTGACGGGCCGCTACCCGTACTGGCCCGACATGCACTTCCGGTCGCCCACCATGAAAGAGGTATGCACTCTGCACGCGCATGCTCCTCGACCTACTTGGGCCCCTTAGCCATGGGACCCAATCGCCTCTGACCCGCCCGTCGGAGTGCAGGTGACTACTAGAGAGAGAGAGAGAGCAGCATATGAATAATACACTGTACCATTTAATTCCCTTGCTGGCCCCAACAGATAAGTTGTTGTGTGAGTATTCTCGTGTTTTTGTTTGTGTTACGATTCAGAGCGAACCTAGATAAAGTGTGCTGTTGTAGGCACACACACACACACACACACACACACACACACACACACACACACACACACACTTGATGCGCTGTGCCGGCCTTATCGATATTGTCTCAAGCGCTGATATCTGCGCATCCGCCTGTGCGCCGTGTCGTCCCAGTTGTTTGGCAAAATCTGCAAGGAGGAGATCGACTTCTCTAACCTGTCGAATGAGGGGGTGTCGGAGCCGGCGCAGGAGTTCCTGCAGGTGCTGCTGCAGAAGAACCGGCGCCTGCGGCCGACCGCGACGGAGGCGCTGCGGCACCCCTGGCTGCGGGACCCCGCGCTGGGCGGCATCGCGCCCGACACGCCGCTGGAGGGCACGGCGGTGCAGCGGCTGCAGCGGTTTGCGGTGCACAGCCACCTGAAGCAGCACGTGCTCACCATGATGGCCAACGACATGCTGTCCGAGGGCGCCAAGATCTCGCCGGAGCAGCAGACCATCCTGTCGGACCTGCGCGAGCTGTTCCAGGTGGCGGACACGGACCTGTCGGGCGACGTGTCGGCCAAGGAGATGATGTGCGCGCTGGTCGGACAACGGCTACAACCTGTCGCAGGACGAGATGCAGCAGCTGATGTCCAAAATGGTGCGGCCTGGGGCCCTGAGCAGCCGCCGCCCTGGAAGCAGCTTCAGCGGAAAGAATGAGCGCGCAGCAGGAGCAAGCCGTGCGTGACATCTGCGATGGCTATACACGCTACGAGTACATGTAGGATGTGTACCTCGTAGGGTATAAGTACGTGGTAGATACATGCTAATATAGTATATATATAATAGTATATAGTAAATATGATGTATATATAGTATGCATGATATCACGGTGCCGTGTGGCAAGTGTGTTGCTTTTCAGGCGGATGTCGCCTTGATTGTTACATGCAATGGGCCCAACTGAATATGACAATGCATGCATGGTACCCACTTGTGTACAGTTTTTTCTCCGTAAACCTTATCATGTTGACAGGTTTGTATTCATGCTGATAGGCTGTACGGTATCGACGTTAATTGGTTAAGTATAGACAGTAGCTGGTTAGTTGACAGAAAATTTGGGTTTCAGGTTTTCTACTGATGATGTCGTTGCGACTACTCGTAGTGATTATCTTGAGAGCAGATATCCAATTCTTATTTGAGGTCCCTTTAACGGTAAAGCAAATTCCATTTCGAGCAAACGTCACGAGTTCCTGAAAACGTACAGGCAAGCTGCTATATATATGCCATTGGTGTGGGGGCTGACCGATCCGTGCTGGTGTACGCAGGACGTCAACGGCGACGGCACGGTGGAAATCGACGAGTTCGTGACCAGCCTATTGGACTGGCACGAGGTGCAAAACGACAAGAACTGGCGCTCCATGGTGCGCCGCGTCTTCGACCGCCTCGACCTCAACGGCGACGGCTCCATCTCGCTGGAGGAGCTGGTTGTGTTCCTGTACCCCGAATCGTATCGAGAGGGCGAGGGCGACAAGGTGCCCATGGAGGAGGTAGGCCCCTGAATGCACACCTACCCCTCGTCGCCCTGCCAGAAATAATACTTAAGCAAGTCGTCCGGCGAGCCGCCCGCTCACGACCAGCAACCCCGAGCCGCCTTCCAACTCGGCGATCTCGTTCTGTGCTACGCTAACCCGATTGCTCCCGCAGGCAATGCACATGATGCGCGACTTCGACGACAACGACGACGGGCGGATACAGTGGGAGGAGTTTTACGCCGCGCTGTCCGAGGGCAACACGCCGAGCACGCTCGACTTTTTTGATCACCGCCTCGTCCCACAACAGGCCCAGACGTGACCGTCGCTATTGACGACGACCGACCCCCTTGGTGATACATTGCGAAATCAAATGCGTGAAAGCGGGTGCTCACACCCTCGAAATGCTTTCGCATGATAGGCAATGTGCTTTATAATGACTTTTGTAATGAAAGTGTAGTTTCCTACAGAGTGCCCCCTCATTAAGCAAAGCAAACGGGAAGTCACATGTCACATGTCGCGTGTATTGTGCTATTAAATTTATATTTATAATACCTATTTATAATTATTTGGAATGATTGCCACGTGTTCTCAGCAGTTTTGCACTGAAAAAAGACGTTCCCGCCCGTGCTACAAGCCTGTACTGCTATACGCTATGGTCCCCAACCTCCCGGCATGGCAATCATGGCTTTGCATTTAGCGACTGGCAGTGAAGCCCCGCTGTGCTCGCTTGCCACACCGACTCCATCAACTTCACCATCATGCGCTGTTACAGATCAAGTGATTGAATAAAAATCACAAACTAAAAAAGGAACCACAGACTCGCGCAGAACGCCGAGCTGTGGTTGTGGTCTTGCGTTCGCAAACAGCAGGACCAGAATATTGACTGACATTCCGCGAGAATGTTACCAACAGGTTGCCCCCTCAGATGAAAACTGGCACTGGGGTGGTGGCAGCCCACTATCAACTGAAGCCACGCAATGCCAGCGTGCAGGTTTAGGGTTTTTACTGTGTCGGCTCGTCCTGTGGAACCTCGTACTGTGTCGCCCTTGTGGCGGGGTGGTAGTAGTAGTACGCGTCGCACGAGGAGCGCTTGCGCACCTCCCAGCCCGCCACAGCCGGTGGCCGCTTGCTGTCGCGCCCGGTCGCGACCTCCCGGTACACGTGTGGCTGCGCGGGGTTGTTCGTCAGCACCAGCTCGAAGCGCTCTGCGAAGCACAGCCGGATGGCGGATCGAGTGTCAGCTCCGTGTTCCGCCGCGGAATCTTAAGAGCACACGATCCAGGATTGCGTACCACTCAGATACTACTGCTCCATCAGTTATTTAAGCATACTAAGGTTATATAGTACACAATTTGAATGGATCATGTACATGATTTGCTATATTAGTGCAAGCAGTCAGAGCACATGCGTCTACGGGAACACGTATTGTATGCATGAATACGTGATGACGAGTTTCAGTCAGAATGAAGAAAGGGGGTTGCCGGGAAAGGCTTCACCTGCTGCCGGCTTCTCAGAGCGGCTCGGCCCACCATCGTCGTCGGGGCCGCAGCCGATGGCGGCAGCGGCCACTTCCGCCTGGCCGCTGCCCGGAACCCCGGCGCTCCCCGCAGTACCGCCGCTCTCAGCGCCCTGCCCTTCCCGCTCAGCCGCTGCCTCGCGCGGCGTCAGCCTGTTGCACATCGAGAAGCCGAGGCCGCGGCGCACGTTGGGCTGCTGCGGGGCGCGCGGCGCCAGCGGCTCGCGCATCCCGGTGCCCGAGGGTCCGAGCCCCGCGCCCGGCTGGTAGCCCATTCCCGCGAGCAGCCGCGCCCCGGGGCCGTAGCGCGCGCTCGCATCTGACGAGGACGAAGACTGGCCTTGATCTCGCTGCCTGGCGGCGGCATACGCCGGCATGCCGTCGATCCACTGCCGCTGCCGGATACCGCGCTTGCGCGCCTCGGGATCGGAGTTGGGGTCCGCCAGCGTGCGGCGAACCGCGCACGCCGCCGATGCTTCGCTGCTCAGCTGGGAGATGGCCTTCGCGAGGACATCGGGATTGTGCGGCAGCCGGCCCCGGCTGGAGAGGTAGGCGCTCAGGATGGCCACCTCCGCTGTGCAGTCGTAGCAGTGACAGAGGCCCACGCCGGCGCCGCCGTGCGGGTATAGCCCGACGCGGGTGGTGGTGTTGAAGTGGAACATCTGCTGCTCGTACGCCGTGTTGTCGTACTCACGTGTCGCGCCGCCGTCATCGGGCACAAGCCGCGCCTCGGTGGTCGTGATGGGCCCCCACACCGGGAGGTAGACGGTGCCTGACAGGTAGCGTGTGGTGCCGGACCGCCATGACAGGCGGAACTTGAGCATGCTCTTCAGCGGCTGCATGATCTCATGCCAACGCCACTGCGCAGCCATGTCATCTTGCACCTGCGAACAGCAATATGGCACCATTTATCAGGAATATTCAGACAGGAATACTGAATTGCATAACAATTATGCCACATATATATCCGAGGTGTCATACAATATCAAAGATCTGTTAAATACCATGCTATCAATGATAAGACAATATAAATAAGGCTTTGTACCTGTTTCTCGTTCTCTTCCTCCCCCATCTCCTGCCAGTCCGCCGCGCGGATGTCGCTGATGAACAGCGGCGCGCGCCCAGTGAACTCCGCCGCCACCGCATCCGTGAACAGCTCCTGACGCAGCGTCACCTGCGCCGTCTCCTTAAGGTTGAACGGCGCCGGGTCGACCAGCACAAAGTCCAGCTCCGGGAACAGCTGCGCCAGGTGCTTAATGTGCGTGCCGGGCGCCGCACCAGCGTAGACCACCGGGTGGCCTGGCTTGCCATACATCGTCAGGAACTCAATCTCGGACATCAGCAGCTTGCGCTGCCCCCAGTGGATCACCGTCTTCTGCTCGTTCTGCCGGCGGCGGTACTGCTGCCGAGGGAAATCGTCGGTCAGGGTGCGCTGGAAGGGGATGTCGGTGTGCGCCTTGTACCCGGCGCCCTTGTTGAGATACACCTGAGGGCGGCCAGCACGTGCACTCTCAGTGCGTGTACATATGTGTGTAAATACAGATCGTATATGAATATATTTCTATATATACTATATATACATATACATATGGTATTATACAGAGAATTGTATATATGTATGTACAAAGATATATGTATATATACATATATGTGTATGTATAAAAAATATACATACCTTTCTACATATGTCAATACACAAATCTAAATACATCCATATACATATCATTATAAAA